>VYXB01003697.1:2642782-2768915 GCA_013397135.1 Pachyramphus minor
GGGGCGGGGCCTGACTACTGAGGGAGTGTTAGGCGTGACGTCACGACGCGTCCAGTGCTTTTTGCGTGACGTCACAGCCCGTCCCGTGTTGTTGGCGTGACGTCACGGCCCATCCTGGGATGGTGGGAGGGGGGAGCAGAGGCCCCGAACGGGCCCTTCAGCATCCCGGGGCCGTGCTGGGGAGGTAGAAAACCAGCGGGGTTCATTCTCACCGGAGTGGCCAGGTTGCACTAAGTCATGCTGTAACTTAAAGGAACACGTCATCGCTGACGTCATGCGGCCAGCGCAGTGCCTTGCTCAGCCAGTGTTAAACTGTGCAGGGATTTGTCCCTGCAAGCCAGGCTGCCCCTGTGAGCTGCTCCCAAGTGGGTTCAGCCTGTCCAGGTGACATCCAACATCCATGTCCCACATCCACATCCCACATGTCCTGAGCCCAGGACACTTCACACCTTGGCTGACATCAGGTGTCATTCCCTGCAAAGCACACTGAAGCAATCCAGCGCTGGGCTGATGGCGAGGACGGGATTAAACTATCAAAGCACACATCTAAAATGAAATCCCTCCCCCTCCTGGTCTCCTGATTAGGGACTAGAGCGAAAAAATATTTTGGGAAGCAGTGGCTGGGATCCCAGGCCTTCTCATTGCTGAATGAAATCATAACAGACAGGCACATGTCCTCAGTTGTACGAGATTATTTGTCCTTTCTGCATTACATCTGTCTGTATATCCAGTTATTTACACTGTAAACATCTATTCCAGTTTGTTTCAGATAACTTATCCTCACCAGGTCTGTACCAAACACTGGGACAAGTGACACAAATGCAGATTGCTGAAGTAAAACTACTAAAATGACTGGGATTTCACTGAAAGTTAAGGATGTTAAGAATCACAAAATGGTTTGGGCTGGAAGGGAAGTTTAAGCTCATCTCATTCCACCCCCTGCCATGGGCAGGGACACCTTCCACTATCCCAGGTTGCTCCAAGCCCCATCCAGCCTGGCCTTGAACACTTCCAAGGATGGAGCAGCCACAACTTCTCTGGGCAACCTGTGCCAGGGCTTCACCGCCTTCACAGCCAAGAATTCCTTCTTAATATCCAAATTTAAATCTACTTTCCTTCATCTTAAAGCCATTCTCCCTGGTCCTATCACTGCATGTCCTTGTATAAAGTCCCTCTCCAGCCTTCTTGTAGGCATTGAGACATCCCAAAAGATCAGGCAGTGACAGATTTAAAGCAAAAAGAATTAAAGAAAACCTTTCATGGAAGTGAGAATCCTGTGTGAGTATTGATCCCATTAAGATGCTGTTGTCAACACTTCCCCAAAGAACAAGTCTTTTTCTCCCTGGGAAGAAGAGGCACTCCAAAACACCTTTAGGTATTGCAGATTTCAGGAGAAGAACAGCAGAGGAGAATAACAACACAGGACTCTTAGCCATGAGCCATTCACTACAGAACCTTTCTTGAACACTTATTCTCCCATCCAGGACCTTATCCTTTGATTGTAGTTGGAGACTCAGGTGCTGTTGTGTCTCATTCCAAGTATAAAATGCTGCTGTAGTTCAGGAGTTTCCCACTGGATGTCATCCTTGCCTCGCCAGAAACCGGTCACACCAGTGGGATGGAGACAAACCAACCAGTCCTGAGCCCCCCCACCCCGTACTCTGTAGGCCTGATTTTCCCAAGAGCTGAGCACTCAGCTCACTCAGGACTCCTGCTGGAATCCACAAATGCTAAACTGCTTGGAAATCAAGCCCTATGGAACTGTGGAGTGCCCAGATCAGTGCTTTCTGATTAGCTCAGTTTCTCCTGCCCCGCCAGCTTTGTCTGTGCCCGACTTAACATCCTTTTCAGACTTCTGAGGTTCTGAGGGGTTTTGGCAGAGATTTCAAACAATCAGGAAGTCCAACTCCAGCAGCAGGCCTGCTTCATCTGGGAGAGTGAAATTATGGCATACAATAAACTAATCAAATAAATCAGTTGCCAGACGTCCTTAGTTCTCCATGCATTCATCCATGAAAGCAGCTTTCAACAGCTCCCATCTAATTGTCCAAAGGAACAAGTCCACCCCCCCCTCCAGCCCCCACAGCACTGTTGTTCCTCATCTAATCATTCAGAAGCTGCTCTAAAAGCAGGACAAAGCAGAATTCTGTTTACTCCTGCAGCTCTGCAGCAACCACTGGCTGGTTCTGTGCTGAGGGACAGGGCAGAGCCCACAGCCACACGTGATCATCACTATTGATGTTTCTGCAGAGGTTTTGTTATGAGCGTAAGCAGGAGGTGTGAGAAGGCCTTCCTCGCTCAGTGCCTTCCATCTCCCCATTTCATCTCCCTTCTCTGGGATTAGACTGAAATTAAACCCTCTTACCTTAATAGAAAATAAAACAAAACAATATTAATTACTTAATTTTTCTAGTCTTACTATCTCAGTTTCCATTTTTATCAGTTTTTTTTCTATTTTTACTCCGTTTTCCTCTTCCCCATCTCTGTTTCTTCCTGTAACTCCTGTTCTCTTTCTGCTGAGATTAAGAAATGCTTGTACAGCTCCTTCTGTTTCTCCTTCCTTCATCTGCCATAGAGAGAGGTAAAAGGAAACTAAAAGATGGACCAGAATAGAGAACTGGAGGATAGAAAGAAAGAGGCAGTGAGTGCAACCATTTCCCTCATTGTCTACAAAGCAACTGAATTATGAACAGAAAGACAGGGAGCTCTTGGGGGAATGGGTAGGGAAAGGACTCCTGAGGCCCTGGCCCTAAAGCATTTCCAGATTAAAGCAGGAAAGCTCTATGGCAGTTGGAGAAGGTAGTGGACTGCTTGTACGTAAAGACAACCTGATTGCAGATGGGAGTGACATATTGGCAACTCTGGTGAATAAAGAAGTTGTAGAAAACACACTGATAGTGAGGCCCAGTCAGTAAATCTCAATTAAAGTACAGAAGAGGACACAGCTTCACTGTTAAATGCTGGCAAGATGTGAAACGAGGAGGGCTGAGGTGCCCGATCTTGGCTCTTTTTATCTCATTTGAGCGCCTTTTTTTTTGTACCTGGGCCAAGCACAAAGAGGATATATGGATTTAGCCCTTGAATGGTGCAGCAGAGGAGGAGCAATTTGAAGGAGCTGCTACCACTTCAGGTGAGAGTGCAGCTGATGGACCCTGTAAGTATTAGAAATGGACTGTTTGCCCATACCTGGGACACAGCTGTTGTTCTCCTGAGCACCACCAGGCACTGGCACTGCCAGGAAGAATATTTTGCTCAGTGAAACTGGGAAGCAAATAAACCACCAGGAGCATATTCCCATGCTGCAGTACAGCACTGTGCAGCAATACTAGAGCCACTACCAATGTAATCAAAACTTCAGAGTTTAGGCAAGAACCTGATGATCTTAAGACAACAGCAAGAAAAAGTGTGGACTGCTGGAGCCACCCGAGGTGATAAATCACCCACCTCATCCTGTCTGACCACTGTGCTGGGTGAGCAAACTGAGCCAGAATATTGAGCTGTTGCTACCACAGGGCAGATGCACTCCTGGTTTATTTGAAGGTGTCTGGGCCCTTGAGTTGCTCATTGTGCATTCAGGTCGCAAAGCTTGTAGATCTGAAGAACATTTATGATCTAAACTCCTCTTGCTGCTTCTCTGTTGAGACTGTGACTCTCTTTGCCTGAGGAGGTGCTGGAGTTTATGTGCACTTCAAGCCTTACCTAAGCTGGCAGTTTTGTCGTGTTAAAAGTGCCATGTTCTGCTTATTGCATTCTCAAGGTTTTATATGGCTTTTTCAATGGCCTTCTCTCTTCACACTCCCCGTGGCAGAATGAAAAAGTGAAGAGAGGCAAAGGGAATAATATTCTCCTGTGGAGGAATGAAACAAGAACAGTTCAAACATTTTCTAGTAACATCATTAAGTATATGGGAGCCTTCTGGTATGAATATATTAGTTTTTTGCTGTAGGTATTGAGCCCTTGGCTGGTTGTTATCTGCAAGACTTTATGATCCCTGTTGTAACATGCTCTTTCTGAGAGGTCCCAATTTTTTGAAGTGATTGCAGTCTTGACTCTCATGAAGTCAAAGAAAACTGAAGTAGTTAGGCATCTCTCAAGAAAAAAATCCACTTACTAGTGAATTTGTATCTCAGTATTTGCCTTGTCCCTTTTAACATCTCTGGAAAGGCTGAGAGAACTGGGTTTGTTCAGCCTTGAGAAAAGAAGGCTGAGTGGAGACCTTACCATCACATTCCAGTATTTAAAAAGTAGCTACAGAGACTCCCTTTTTTACAAGGAATCACATGGAAAAGGCCGGGGTAAGAGGTACAAGTTATTCCTGGGGAGATTCTGGCTGGACACAAGAGGAAAATTTTTCACAATCAACCATTGGAATAATCTCTCCAGGGAAGTGGTGGATTACCCAACACTGGACACTTTTCAGGTCCAGCTGGACAGGGTGCTGGGTCATCTTGTCTAGACCAGGCTTTTGCCAAGAAAGGTTGGACTGAATGATCCTTGGGATCCCTTCCAACCTGGTGAGGGATTCTATGATTTCAGTGGATTCTGATTTGTAATTGTATTTTCCTTCTCCTTTGCCAGCTGTGCATACAGAGGCTGCAGAACTTTTTGGTTCATACTGTTTGTGAGTTCACAGGTGTGGATTCTCTTGCAGTGGCCCAGCCCAGCTGCCACTGAGCAATAAAAATGCCAGATTACACCAAAGCAATGTATCCTTCCTTCTTTTATTAAATTGGTAGGCACTATTTTTTATTTTCCGTGTGATATTTTCATCTTCTGTCCCACAGAAGACACATTGCTCATGTACATAAAATATGGGAGTTGTGACACTTCATGGAGTTAATTTTCACTATTTTCAGACTGCTTGACAGCAGCCTGTTCTCCTTCATTACACACCAGCCAGCGAATGGATTAGTTTACTTTCAAAACACAAAACCTCATATTAATCCCCAAACAATTAATTATTGAGAGAAGACAAGTGTATTTTGAATCCAGCCTGTGACTTTTCTACTTATTTAATGCAACAAGGCATGATCTGTGTAATTCCAGGCATGTCCTGCCAAGTGTCCTGCAGTTCTTAGTGTGAAGATTAGATATTAGTAAGAAATTCTTCCCTCTGAGGGTGGTGAGAATCTGGAATAAATTGCCCAGAGAAGCTGTGGATTCCCCACCCCTGGAAGTGTTCCAGGCCAGGTAGGACAGGGCTTGGAGCAAACTGATCCAGTGGAAGGTGTCCCTGCCCATGGCAGGGGGGTTGGAACAAGATGATCTTCAAGGTCCCTTCCAACCCAGACCATAAAAGCCCCTTATTGTGATTACACATGGGAATGATGTACCTTGGTTCTGAGAGTACAGAAAGATCTCAAATTAAGGTTCTGCTCCAAGGTGTTTCTTCAGAGGGCACAGAATATGGGCTTGTGGGACCAGAGCTGTGCTGCCTCAACAGCTCTTGCTTCCAAGTTCTAAATCTGGTGACACATTCCTATGGCACAAAGGGACAGAACAGGCTCATGCTGCCTCAAGGATGTGTTCCTGGTGTACACAGAAAGCAGAAACAACTTAAAACCAGACATAAGTCCTGAAAGCATTTGGACCTCTGATTTTGAATACAAAAGGCTCAAGCACTTCGTAGCTCTTTCAATTTAGATGTGTTTTGTTTAGTCATCGATGTCATAAAAAGTCATCAGAAAACAAGATGAGTGACATTAAGGGGGGAGGGAGGAAGGCACAAATCTATAAAGTGCACAAAAAAAGCCAAAGCCCTGAGAACAGAACCTAAGACATCTGCTGCCAAGCTATGTCCATTCTTTCTACATTGTTTTTAAAATGACTTTTCAACTGGTGATGCAGAGCCAAATATCTCCACGGGTAACGTGTATCTCCCAAAACTCATTGGAAATTAGCAAACCTTAATAAAATTTATGCATGGTTTGCTATTGTAGTTCCACATCTAAAGGGAAAACAGATGTTCTCTTTAGTTATTCTCTTCATGTCCGAAGAAAAGCTGTTGGTTACAGTTTGTTTTTAAAAAGGCTGGTGCTGAAAAGGTTACAAATGATGCAATTTTTGCAATCCTACTCTGAGGCTCTCTGTGAACCCGAACAGCTGAGGTGATGCTTGCAGATGCCTGTCACCCACTTACCAGCCTCGTATTTCTTAACACCTCCACTTTAGGATGAATAAATGGAACAGAGTCCCCAGGATTTGCTGAGATCACCGCCAGGCTGGCGGGCCAGGCTCCAGCCCCGCGCTGAATCCACTGTGGATCGCTGAATTCCTCGGCCCCAGGGAGTTCCAAAGGTGAGGCAGAATGGATGTGCATCTGAAAAGTGTTATTAGAGGTGTCACTAAATGGGCCTCTCAAGGCTTCAGCATGGAGAAGAAAAGCCTTGATTCTTCACCTCCTTCACCTGGCTCCCTTCACTGAGCATATGTGCATCCTGCCCACAGCATTTCCCACTCCCATTGCAGATGGACAATCTTTCCTCCTCCCGTTTTTTACACAAATATTTTCAAGATGTGCAAAAACGTTGGCACTTACAGTGAGTGTTTGCCACCTGAAAGAGTTTGCCCCTGCAAACATGGATGCATGCATGCACATATATCTGGGATTCATCCTTTGCTTTGGGGATGGGAATCAAACACAGAAGCTTTCAAAATGCTAATATTTGTTTGTTTCGACAACATACTTATTCATTGGTCCTTGAATGGGGGATACCAAGCCTTTTTATTCCTCTGCAGCTACCAAGAGGACATTAATAGAAAAAGCTGCTCCCTATCCACAAAAAAAAAAAAAAAAAAAGCCCCAAAACAACAAGTGCAATAAAACATTGGCTTATAATAACCTTTATAAGTGTTTATCCAAACAATCCTTTTTTTAGCTGGTGAATATTCATGGTCTTAGAGGCAATATGAAGGGATAAACACTCACACCACACCTAAATGTGACTACCAGCTAATTTAGGAATTATTACTCTTCAAAAAATGGAGAAGGAAGAGACTCTGTCATTTAAAGAAACGATAGCAAATGATGCAAAACTCAGGTGGCAGGAATGCAGAGAAGAGCTGGCAGGAGCTAACCAGATGAGTGATCAGCATTTTATTCAGACAGTGTTTCAGCGTCCACCCAGAGGAGATTAAGTATCCTGTCCTCTCAGTGCAGAAAAGGAGAAATAAATCAGGTTTTACCACAAGTAGGGTGGCAGGGAGTTAATTAGGAATGGAAAAAATATATTTCAGTTTGAAAAGGAATAAAAAATGGACAAATGAAGGAGCTAAAATACACTGAAAACATGTTGGAACACACCTGGGAAGCTGACTGAGAATCTTGCAGGGGGATCTGCAGCCCCAGGGGACTGACACAACAGGTGATGCAGACAGCTCAGCTGAAAGCTGCAGTCCAGCAGCCAAATGCTGTTGCTCTGAGTTGTTATATGAAAGCAGACATTTCCCATAGCCTGTCTCCTGTCAGAGTCTTTCCAACCACAAAGCATATAAAAAAGGCAAGGTTGCATAAAGAAATAAAAGAAGCCTAGTTTTCCTCTTAACGTAGTTTTTAAAAACCACAACCCTCATTTAAGTCCACAGGAATTGCTCCACATCTCTTCTAATTTGCCTCCCAGGATTTGTGCAAAACTAGAAGATGACAGATTTTGCTATTAAAACAAGCAAAACTACACCAGAAAATTAGCAGAAACCACAAGCAGCAGAGCAGTGGTGAAACCACCTTATTGCCCCGTGTTCAGTGATTTCCATTAATGATTTAACAGTAAAGGTCAATTAAGTGAGTAGCAGACACTGAGACACGCTGGCTGTGGCTCTGCTCTGTGCTGGTGGAGCACATGCATATGGATATGTTAAAGCAGGAGAAGCTTCCAAAGGCAACACACCATTTCTCCCAGGTCTGATCCAAGGTAGATGTGCCTGGGGCATGTTCCTCTAGTCCTAAGGAAGATCAATTCCAACCTAAGAGCTGCCAGTCCCTGCCTCAGCCAGCTGAAGGAGAGTGTTTTATAAGGGATGGAGATTTCTGTATCCCACTGGGTACCAATGGTTTTGGGGGCACGTTGCCTTGCAGGAGGCAAAGTCCTGTCTGTCAGCTGATGGTGACACATCACCTCTCTGGAAAATGGCACAGGTCCTGCTGCTGGCCATTCCAGATCCCTTTCTGCCAAGAATGCCATAGGCTGCAGATCACTGCTCAAGAGGAAAGGCTTGGATGTGAATGAATGCATGAACATGGCTTCTGGCTGAAATATTTAATCAGTGAGTAAGTGACTTGCTGCCACCAGTGAATATCAACAGTCCTCATTTTGGGTAAAAGCTGGGAGTCACATTTCCACAATATATTCAGAAAGCACCAATATATTCAGATGGCACCCGCTGATGCAAGAGCACAGGCTGTGGTCAATCACCATTCCAGTAATTTAGGAGAGTGCAGAGGAAGGAGTGCTGGCTTTTGACTGTCTCCATGTTTGTTATTTATACACCGTGTCATCTGGAGCTTGTTGTTTGCTTGTAGCTTTGGGCTGACAGTTCCCTGATTCCAAAGGCAATTCAGCCCCTGACATAAAGCAGAGGAACAATGCACAGTTCCTGTAAAACAACAGTGCTCCCCCCGCCACTGTCAGAATGCAGGGATTAGATGCAGAATAATGCAGTCCCTGATCAAACCTGCAGCTGTAATTCAACCTCTGGACAGTGCTGATGCCATAAATTTGGGAAGAAAGTGCAGCTCAAGCGATTTGTCAACAAGAGCTGGTGAGTCCAATTGAATTACAGTTGTGGGAGCAGCCGGGATCCCCCTGCACCGAATCATTACTAATGAGAGCCAGAGAGTGATTACTTACAACTTTAATGAAATTGAATTTTAATTTATAACCTTGGCTAGAAGAAGGAAGACACACACAATGAATATTTGTGGGTGACAGGGCAAAACTACAACCAGAAACCCAAAATAAATGGGCGGAGAATGCATTCTCCTGGAAGAGACAAGGTAACATTTTATCTTCAAAAATAAATTAATATTTTAGGAAACAGTGGGGATACAGTGAGAACTGAAGAAAGCTACTCTGTAACGCTGTTCTGATGATGAAAGACCTCAGGAAGAAAATGTTCCAATATGTTTTCTCCAGCACATTTATGATGCTCAGAAGAAGGGATTCTGTTTAGCTGAATCTCAAGCCATCACTGCCCATTGTTTTGGCATGAAATCAGCAGAATGGTAACTACAAGCACTACTGACATATTATGATCAAATAATCCCATGGAACCCTTTCTAAGCAATTCTTCCAACTTTGGCACTGTGTGGTTATTCACTACTGGAAATAAAAATATAATTTAAACTAAATACTCGTTTAAATAGAATAATGTTTGTTGCTGGTTCCCATGTTGGAGGCATCACTCTGCTACGTTAATACCCTTTTTGATATTTCACTGTTTCTACCAGGTAAGGAGGCAAAGAGAAGTGGTTTATGAAGTTCATCCCAGATATGGAAATGTGAGGAGGGAGATGGGAAAAACAAAAAACTTGAGTAAGGAACACAAAATGGATGAACAAGGGAGCACTTGTGGCTCACATCACAGACCACACAAGTTTTGCCACTGAAATTGTGAATCTGCAATTTGGGGATGATTGGAAAGGTTTGGGATGTGTAGGGGAAGGTCTGAGACATGGGGCTTGCAGCCAGGGTCACACCAATCAGGCAGAGTGCTGCAGAGGTGCTGAAAAACACTCAGACTTTTGACTTTACATTTATTTTACAGAAGGTAAATCAATATCTCCTCACCCCAGTGCACTTGTGTCATATGGCTTTCTGTTACAAGGTGACCAGGGCTCGGACATGTCTCTTCTGAACTGAAAACAGCTTAATCCAAAGGGATATTTTTTCTGAAGAATGTCTAAAGCACTATATTACCTCATGCCACAGGGTGATGGAACCCAACCCAACCCAACCCAGTGTTTTATTGTAGGACTTGGGAATCAGCAAATAGAAACTATTACAACTCAAATAGTAAAACATGCAAATTGAGTGGGAATTCAGTGCTATTTGCATATATTAAACTATTTTGTTAAAACAAGCAGTATTAAATTGAGATTTGTTATAAAAGAGAGGATTTTCAAAGAGACTGGGTTCTACTGGGAGAAATGTTATAAAAAGAGGTGACTAATAGTGAAGGGTCCTTCCCTTCTTCAAAGAATTATTTTACATAAAAATATGTTGTCATGTTCACTCGCTTACCCAGACTCAGATGTCCCAGCTGATTTTGGGAGGCGAAGCTGTTTCCCATCACCACTGGAGGGAGACATCATTCCTTTAAAAAGCTGTAAAACTTCTGCTGCCATCACTTCGGAAAGAACGAGTGAAAAAATAACCTGGAGAAATACAGCTGCTGAATTTGATCCAGGCTGGACACGGTAAATCACAGGTTCTAATAACAATAATAATGCAGCATGAACGAAACAGTGCCAGATTACCAGAGATGCTTAATGTTTTCACTCTGATCAATACTGCTCAAGTGAGTTTGCTCCAGGTGTCTGAACTTAGTCCTGGTTAAATCCACTACCAGTGCCTGACATATTCCCCTCCCTTTTTCCTCTCCCCCTCCCATCACTCACAATCTGTGCTTGCAGAAACCACTGGTGATGTTAAACTCTCAGGCTGATATTTTCTAACCCTTTATCTCACTGTGACATTAAGTGTGGCCAAAAAATGTTCCCTCCAATGGCATTATTTTCATTTTCACTTAACCCTTAGTGGCCTAGTGGCCTATTTTACAATCATCCAATTACCCCCACTGCTGCTGAAAAAAAACACAGGGAGAAAATAATTATTTGGTGCAGCTCAAGGTCGTCGGCTGCAGGAGGATGGGGAGCCATGAGCTGAGCTCCAAGTTACTCTGGTACTGTTGGCCCACTGACAACTGCATGGATGTACTTCAGAGAGGGGCCAGGGCACTACAACTCAGCTCTAAAAAACCAAAAGCTTCTGCTGGTAGGACAAAAGAGGCAGTTCTGCTAAAAACAAACAGCAAAAAAGGAGCAATACTCTCCAATGTCATGTGGCACATACCCGAAGAGGATGATGTTGGTCACATATGTGTGGACTCTGCTGTGTGGTGCACACAGATGTGTGTTTACACATGTACACACAGTCACCCATTCTGCTCACAAAACAGCATCTCAGCAAGTTAAACACGTGAGAATGAAGAAATTCCTGTGTGAGGGACTCTCACATTCCCAGTACCAGTGAGGAGCCGATGGAAACTTCCAGCTCAGCTGAGTGTCTGTGGTTTGTGTTTTGAACTCCACTGATGACACGTGCAGCCACCTGTGAGCTGCCTCCTCTTCACTCCTCAGCCAGGCAAATTCTAAAATTAGTGTAGAAAATAAAGCTTTTGCTAAACAGATATTCTCATCACCTCCCCACACAACTTCATCTCACACCTACAGCTGCAGCCAACCATGAGTTTCCTGTTGTACTCACTGAATGGGGCAATTTCAGAGTAAATATAGTTCAAACGCTTATAAATCTCTAGAGTGAAATCCCTGCTGTGCTGAAAATAGGAGCTTCACCACAGATTTTGATAGTTTTTTCAGGCAGTTTTTATGTCTCTTTTGGTTCCCAGTGAGCCTTGTTAATGGCAAGGGGATGATTAATGCAGCCTTACAGCTTGTGCCATCCTGTGTCTTTCTGTTGACCCACACGTCAGCTTCCATAAAGCACCACGTGCCTCCTGACAGTAATCATCTGCTCTTCCCTGATGGCTTAGATGTACTGGCTGAAGTCTGCAAGATCCAGCTTGTGATCTAAGACCTTAGAGAGGAGCTAGGAAGGAGCAGGAAAACACATCATCACCGTCAGCCCCATTAATTTTACTGCAAGACAAAACCTCACCCTGACACCACCAGATCGTCCCAGCCTAAGCACGAGTGTGGGGCTCTTCTCTCTGCTTGTACCTTCCAGCTGCTTCAGTGGTTCTGGTCAGGGCTGAGGATTTGTAAGGTGTCATCTTGGAGAGCTAATCTGTGCTCACTATCCATGATTCTCATGGATTTCCTTTGGACTCTACCTGCAGGACTTCACACACTGGTGGAGTCTCATTATCACAAAATATCCATATGCTGTTTTAGAGCAGAGAAGGTCATGGCTTAGTTGCTGGAAGAACCCACTGTTCTGACTATCACCACAGAAATAGCAAGAGCTAAAGAGAAGAGAAATTAAAATACATACCCCTACTGCACAGTGCAGTTCAATCTTCCTGAGGCATACAAAGTAAATAGTAGTAATAAAATGTGATAGGAAAATCAATTGGAACAAATGAAGCACTGTCTGTGCTGTATTCCAGCTCCTCCGTCCCATTGTTACTGCTTTGATTAATAAACAGCAATCTGATAATGAGCGAATCAGCTCAGCACCAGGATATGGCGAAGGAAATGCTGCTGAGCAGAGCTCAGCAGAGCTGCTACAGGGACAAAACTGAATCTCCCCAGCACCAGGTTGTGTTTGGAAGGTGCTGAACTGATCCAGGAGCCTGGTCACAGACACCAAGACCACCGCAGGGCTCTGAGGGTGGAGCTCCTTAGGAGAGAAGCTGCTGTAAACCACCGGATTTGATATTTATAAATATGCACTCAGAACCAGGCATCAATTCATTAAACTTCATTTAATAGAAGTTTACCCCACTGGCTTTCTCTAGGGTGGAAAGATGAAGGCAACAGCCCAAAATTGGCTCTTAAAGCAGTATTTTAACAATACAGTGATGTTGGTACAAAGAACTCCAACTAGGTCAGAGTCAATATCCAGCTTAGTCTGTTCTGGTGCATATTCAGACAGAACTGAAGGCTAATGGAATTGTGTCTGCTTATGCCAGGAATAAATCAGTTTGATTATGAAATATTCTTTATTTCTTAGTGAGGGGGTTTTTTTTCTTTTCTGAACACTCTGAATGTCCCCATGACCGCAGCCAGAGATGGGCCTTGTGTAGCCCCTCCTGAGCCCTGTCCTGCTGTGCTCTGGTGCCTTCCTCAGCCCTGTCAGGAGTTATTCTTTGAATACCAGTGTTTGAGCAGGTGGTTGAACTTCAGCAAGTGTCAGTGCCTGTTTCTGTTTCCCTGCTGTTTTGCTAATGCCTCGGTAGATGCAATCACTGCAGGCTGTGCCAGAGATCCTTGTTAGTTCCCCACCTCTGTGAGCAAAAATTATCAGATTCACTGACATTTCAGACACAAGGAGCAGCGTACATAATTGATGTGAGACCACTGGCTGCAGAGAATTTAAATCAGAAGTAGGGAGATGTTGTCCAGAGAACTGGAAACACCAAACACTCGTCATCGAGAAATGGTTCCAAGAGCCAACTGCTGACTACCAGGAGGCTTTTCTACCAACTTGTGAAAAAGAAGTTAATGGGATGGAGAGTAAACAAAAAGTCATAGTCCACAGGTGGAATTTTTCCAGATTGCCAGGATGACAAAGTGGCTTTGTTGGCAGTGCCTTGAAAAGTCAGGATGGCTGCTGTACCTGAGAGAGGGACAGGTAGAGTTGTAGCTGTTACTGTTCAGATTGCTTTGCAGCAAGGGAAGCAAGCTGCATCCCAGGGCTCTTCCACACTCCATCCCAGCTCCACTGCTTTGCACTATTTCCCATTTTCCCTGGTGTGAGCAGCCTGGTCATGGCCCTGGTCCCCATTCTTCATCCCTGGGATGGTAACTCTTCATTCTGCACAGACTCCTGACAAGCCTGAAGTGGATCTATCCCATGCATCACTCCATAACCTCTAATCTGCAGGCTGCTCGTAGCACCCTGATAGAACTGGGGGCTGCAGGTACTTTACTGCCTCATCTTTGCCCAGGCATGATGGGGATCCTCTGAAAGAGCCATCTCTCCATCTTTGTCTTTCTGCATCTGCACTTTGGAAGAAAATCAATATTGCTGTTTGTTGCTAAATTGTCAGACAGCTTTTGATGCTAATATCTGATGAAGCAGACATGCTGTTGTAGATAGTTACTCTCAAACAGGTTCTCTATCATCTACCATCTGCTTTTAAAGGGTCTGTTTTTTCCCTTTTTTCTAGTGACTAATGGTGCATTTAACCCTGGAGAGCCTCTGATCTGAACATCAGACAGTTTCCACAGCAGAGGAACAGAAAAAAAGGAGGTGGAGGAGGGAGGGTAGATAAGCTTCCTGTTGTTCTAACTTGGCTTACTGGTAAGAGTTCTCAAATCAAACTAGAGATCTCACCACCTGGGGCAGGTACCACTCAAACTCTTGATACAGGTGCCAGATGGAATTACACCCTCATTCAGAGTCCTGAGATAGAGCAGTGTAGCCCGAGGGGAGCCAGGTCGTGTCACTGGCCCAGGTGGACAAGTCCCCTCAGTTCTCTGTCCACGTACCAAGACATTAACAGCACCTTCTTCATAAAGCCACATTAGTTCTACAGATGGAAATTGCAGGGATGGGAGGCCTTTTGTTTGCTTTCACAGCCTCAGAGATGAAAACTTACAAGGAACTGAGGAAAAGTCCTGTGAAAATGGCACAGATTGTTTGGTGTTTGGGTACAGGATCGTCCCTGAGGGACCGGGAGTTTTACAGAGATATCGAGTGTGATCTCGGGGAACACAGCAGAATTCTGCAGTACCTGAAAGATAAGGCAGGAAATGTCATGCCATAGTTCTTCAACACTGGGTTGGCTGAATTGGGATTTCTGTTCAGGAAAGGGTTGGACAGAACAGTTCCCCCAGTTCCTGCAGGTACTGTGTGGGCAGGACTCTGGCATAGCACTGACAGTGTAATTCCTGCTACGCCAATGACTGTATAGCCATGCAAGCTGCCAGTGCATGAACCAAAAAGCACACTGGATTTGGTCTCCAAAGCCAAAAGGCCCATTTTCTTGATCCATGGGAGAACCTCCTTTTCCTTCTGTAGATGAGTCTGGAAAAGCAAAAGGTTTTCCCTGAATCTTTTGGTGCACTAGAGCACAGAGCAGTGCTCTGCTGAAGGATCTTGCGGCTGCACACCCTGAAACAGCCCTTGTTTTGCCCTTTGGGAGGGCAAACAACTCTGGAGACTGAGCAAGAAGAAGAAATGGAGAAAACAAAGTAACTTATAAGAACTGAATCACAATCTCCTGAGTGAAATCGTGTACCTCTTTGTGAGGTACTGTTCAATTCTCAGAACTGAATGAAAGCAGGGGAGGTGGAAAGTGCACCAAAGGGGAAGACATTTTCATGGTATAAACTGATTAAGGCAGAATTACTTGGAGTACACAATACAAATAATTGCAAAATCCTAGAATGTTGCTCTCCCAGAAGCCCCAAACTTCTACATCTTGCTTTTCCAGTCTCCAGGGAGCAGCATAATAACAAATGCTCTTTAGACAGCTCAGCCTGTGTGCCCATGCAGTGCTGAAACCCTCATGGCAGCTCCGGGGCTCAGCCCAAGCAGTGCCTCTGACTCCATCCTTGCCACTGAGTTTTCCAACCCTAGGCCATGAAAATAGCTTGGCATGAAAGAAAACAGAAACCTCTAACAGGTTTATAGGCATTTTTCCAGCTTTGGCAACCATCTCCACTTAAAGTTTGTAGGCTCAAGACTGCTTTGTGTGTGTTCCTACCCGCTTGCAAATTGTGCTGCCAGAGCTGTCTGAGCTGCAGCAGGACCGATTGACAGCTTTGCCTCCAGCCAGATTTCTGATTCAAAGGAATATCCAATTCTGTGTAATAAAGTTTGCATGAAATTTTTACCTGCAACAATTCCCCAATGTGCTGAACTGCATGATACCGACTTATATAATACATCATTTTTGCAGCAGAGTTAAACAAAACGCAAAGCCAGACTCAGTTTGATATTTCTCTCGTGATCACACACATTATACCATATCTGAGAGCTAAAAGCCATTACCTCCATCATTTTGTACTATATAAACATCAAATGCAACAAGTATTTCAATCAAATCGAATGTTTAAATGTAGTCTTTTTAAAAATGTTTCAACTACAAAAATTAAAAATTAAAAAAAAGTGCTTTCAGGTAAAAGATTGGAAGTATGTGAAATATTGAAAAAGACTGGCTCAGTATTATTGAAATACTTTAGATTTTTAGAAAATGAAATATTAGAATGGAGATATTTCCATAGACAATTGATTTAGATGAAAACATGTTTTCTAACAGAACAATATTCCATTGAAAAAATTTCCAATTGCATTTTCTAGTGGGCAATTTTTCAATGACATTTTCAAAAGAACAATCTACATCTGAAAAATTTTCCAACAAGCTCTTGTGAGCTCTTAAAGGCAAGAAGAAGTAGTTTTCAAATAATCCATTTTGAAAGGCAGTTATTATTCTATGTTTTATGCCTTTTACAGCAAAAGCAGCAGACCAAGCACAGGGCAATTTCCGGACTTTCTGCTTCCTCCTTTCTAACTTAAAATACAAATTACTGAGGAACATTCCCAGACTTTAATAAGAACCAGGAGTAATTTTGAAATGGGTTGTGCTGTAAATGTTGCTTACCTTTGGTAGGGATACACACCTGGGATCCAGACACGGGTCTGTCAGAGCTGGGCCTGAGCTCTGCTGTCCGAGCATGGCCTTCAGTTCAAATTCAGATCTGCAGCTTAATTTTCTCCTTTATTAGACTGATTTAGATAATAATCTGAACTTTGGTGGTACCTGCAAGTGCGGTTATTGATCCCAAATCTCATTGCAAGTGCTGTCTAACAGTACAAAACCACCCAAAGAATAACCTAACATAAAACTTGTCCCATCCTTACCCTTTGACAAGATCAGGTGAAGAGTCTGCCTGGAATTCTGCTGTGACTCTGTTTACAGGAAACATTTACATTTCCAATTCCCTTTTTTCTTCCTTATTATTGCTCCCAATTTCTCAGCCACACAATCCCACCTGAACCTGGCCATGCCTGGCTGGGCATTTGTGCATTTGAGCCCAGGTTTGTGTATATGGGATGTGTATGTGAGGAGGGAAGTGGCTGGTGGCTTCAACTGACACCTCACAAGTGAGACTTAGCAGAATGGAAAACACCACAACAATCTACTGCCCAAGTTCCAAGCCTGCACTTCAGATCTGCCAGTTCAGGACTTGGAATCCACACTGATTCCAGCACTCTGACATTCAGGGAAAATCATGGCCTCTTCCCAAGATTTGAATATGCTTCAAAAGATGAAGAGGTTGGTTTCCTCCAATTCAGAGGGACAGCGCTTAGATCTAGACCAGAACCACCTCCCAGCCAGTGTGAATGACAGTGGCCTCTTTCACTTTGTGGCTGTTCTGCAGCTCAGCTCCAGGTACAGATCTGCTCTTTGAGTTCACACCCAGAAGTCAAGAGGGAATAGAGTTTTCAGTCCTCCACTGTCACAGAGAGATGAGGGTTGTGCAGCCTACAGCACACAGCTGTGTCATGAACTTCACTCGACAGGGTCTGGTTGCTTTGCATCACGTGAGTTGACAACCACAATGTCTTACAGCACCTGCAGAGCTGGGAATTTACAGATGTACTCGGATACAGAGGAGAAAAGACTGTTCCATGTATTCATTCCTCTCTTGTTTCACAGAAATAATTAGGTCTCTTGTTCTCTGCCACAATCTCTAGTTCCACTTTTCCCATAAGGTGGTTTAGCTGTCCTAAATTACAGATCAAAAAGCTAAATGCTAAAGGCCAGGCTAATTCTCTTGTTTCTCTCTGCAGTCTATGAAAACCCCAGACAGTTCAGAGGGCAATTCATCTCACCCTTAGATAGCCATCTCCAGTAAGTCAGACAAACAGCTCTTTGGAGGTGTATCTCTGTTTGGTGCAAAAGGAACCTCCTCCAGAATTTGGCACATGCCTTTCCTGTGCCGAAAGTGAAGTGGGATAAATCACACCCGCAGCTGCTGTCCATGTGCAGAGGGCTCAGACATAAAGCTCTGGTGAGATAAGATCACTGCAGAAACAACCATGGCAGCCTGAGATACTCCATCCCCTCTGCCCCACTAGCCATCTGTTCCAGCCATTCCAGCAGATGGTACTGATCCCTGTGGCACAGCCACTGGGACTCGGACATCCTCCGCGTTCTGTCCGGTGAGCAGGCAGCTGGTTGCTCCTGGAGGCATCTGATGCTGACCTGGCTGAACTTTTTGCTGCAGCAGCTGAGAAATGTTCCTACAGTCCCTCCCATTGCTCAGCTGTGGACTCAAAAGCTTTCACAAGAGGGGCAGGAACAAACCACAGGCAGCTGTTCCGCAAGGTTGCATTATCAGGACATTAGGAATGAATGCAAAACGCTCCTGGAAGGCTCAGTTCTTCCAACTGATACTTTCTTATTTCTGCTTGAGCTACAGAGGATCTCTGAAGAATTATCCAATTTGTTCCATATATACCCCAACTGGTTGTTGTTCTTTGCCCTGGAGGGAGTTGCAAATTGTGTGTGCAGCCTGTACTTTCTGTAAGGAGATTGCACACAGAAGTATTCCCCTGCTTGCACAGTCCAAGCAGATGGCACTGGGCAGGTAAAGAGCTATTCTGTGAAAAGTGGCAGCTATGAACAGTCTTTCAAACATTAATAACTTGAGAACCACAGTAGCAGAAATTAGATGTAAAGTGACATAAATTACTTCTGGAAGGTTCTATGAGTTAAAAAATGATGTGCATAAAAGAGAAGAGCGGAAAAGCACAATCCCACAAGCCAACAAGAACTGATCCAGTCTACCTCAGAGACACCCACAGCATCAGGAGTTCATTGCAAAGACAAGAAAGCAGCTAATCTAGTGAGGGCAGCCAGGCCAGATGTTTTGTTTGGATTCTGATCGTATTTTCTTGCCAGCTGCTGTACACCTGCCTGCAGTCCCAAGATGGGGGGACTTGGGATAAACACAGAAGCAAATTTGTTGTTAAGTGCATCTTAAAAGGGAGGGATATGGCAAGGAGTGAAGGACCGGAGGACAATTCATCTGTAGGTCAATTTTTATTGTATTTCAGATCAGCAATTGCTCGGGTCGTTATAATCGGGTCAGTTTTATTGAACCAATTTGGGAATCTCAATACAGCATCTAATGTATAGAGGAAAGATGTTAAGAGACTGAAGAGATTTAGGAGTCTGAGCCCCACTCCTGATCAGCAGAACTTGGAGATTTAATCCAAGGACTTAAGTGCTTTTGAAAATGGGACATGGTGTCCTTAGTCATGTACACACTTCTGAAAGAACTCTACTCCTTGGCCCCAGCACAGTGTGGTGCTCGTGGGTCTCCTCACTGTCAATCACGGCACAGAGGTCAAGGACTGAGTGTTTCACAGCAATTACTGGCTTATGAAATTCTCCTTTTCTTCCTCTCAGAACAGTCCCTCCTGTTGAGAGCAGGCATGTTGGCAGGCAATGATGTAGAAGAAATATTTCAGTGGAGAAACAGAGAAACCTGTTGTCTGGAGGAAGCACCATGGTATTTTCCACAAGTAAAAAAAAATTGAAAGATGCACAAATGAACATGATGCAGAGGCAGAGATAAACTACATGAAACATTGGCAGGTCTGGAAAGATCTGATCTGCCGCTGGGACAGTGGAATCTATTTTCCTATAAGTGCCAGGACTACAAAGGAAACCTACAAGACTGTTAAATAAACCTGGAGCTTTCATTTTAATTAATGCCAGGAAGAATAGCTATTTTCTTCTCTTCTGATGAAAATGGTTATGGAGAAACAAGGCTACAGAGCTGCTCCAGCCATCAGTGGTCGTGTTGCTGCTGCTACCAACCAACCTTCAGCTTTCTCAACTGGGTATGTTCAGAATCTCACCTCAGTTACATATTCTGTAGCCCAATCCCCACGCTTTATTCCTCTCAGATTCCACTTACTTGGTCTCACCAGATGTTTTCACTGAGCCAAGCGAGATCTATATTTTTAACGTAATAAATTACCCCCAACTCCCTCTGACTATCTTTGTCCTCATGGGTTAAACAGCTGCTGTCCCTTAGGAGATGCTGGTGGATCAGGAGTTGTGGCAGTGGTTGTGGTCTGACCCACAGCCTGGATCCCAGCACCTGAGACACTGGCTCTTCAACACAGCTCCAGTTCCATTCCGTATGTGCATCCTGCCAGCAGAACTCAGCCAGCAAGGGTGAAACAGGAGTGAGCTCTGGGTACCCAACAGAGAATTCTGGGAGCCCCATCTCCACCTGGATGTGTCCTTTGGTCGCCAAAGAGTTCCATTTCACCTCTTGGGTTTTTTTACAGCTGATCTTCATCCACCCAGATGGTTTTACGCTGCTCTTCCCCAATCCTGTCTTTTATTGTTCGGATGAGATCCTCAATGCTGCTCCAAGCATCTGCCTCCACAGAGGCATAAAGGCAGGGTAGTGCTTCCAGCTCTTTCTCCTTCAGACGGCACATACGTAAAAACTCATCCTCAGCCTCCGGCTTTGGCAACAGTTTCCTGTATCAAATGAGCAGACCAAAAATAAATGTCTTACAGTTTGAGTTAATCCTGTAGTCCCAGCTGTCCCATCAAGAATTTATTGTCTACTAACTATATACAAGCAATAAAAGCAGTGGAGAACACAGCTACTCCAGACCTACCCTCCCCTTACCTCTGTGCTACCCCAAGGAAACATTTTTGCAATGGGGAAACAATTTAAGAGGATTGAGTGGAGGAGAGTGCAAGTGTTTACAACCTTCCCTCTTCCAGCCAGCATTACCTTAAGAAATGCTGTGGGAGGGCTGAGCACAGAGGAAAACACATATTCTTCGGTCTCATCCTCCCACAATGCTCATTGCTGCCAGTGACAGTGAAAGAGTGCTAGATTTGGGGAATTCCTGCTTTCTCCAGTCGTAAGATTTCAGGGAGGAGTCATGGGAGGAAACAGTGCTCATACATTAGGAGAGATGAGGTCCTTTATTTCTCTCAGTGAGAACATTATTGGACTCGAGAGTCATTCACTGAATAAGACAGAACATCAAATATGCAAAAGGTTTGATATGTTACCTGAACCTCTTGATGTTTTTCTCTGAGACTCTGATAAAGAGAACAATAGGATATATCTTGGCTTTGATTAAATCCTTTGTGCAGCTTATTCCAGCCTCCAGGAGACAATGCTTGTTCTAAAAACAAAGTCATAACATTGTCACAAAGGCACATTCACTGCTGTGGAATCTCATGATAAAGGTATCTATCCCTTATGGGGTCAGCTGGAAAGCTCTCTATTTACCATTGTACTGATTTAAAACCTTTTAATCAAATATACATTTAAAGTCCAACTCCTCCTACTAGTTTAAACTAGTCAGACAAATAACAGCTGAGCTTAACAGCTTTTTAAAAAGGTTTAAATAGAAATGATTTGCTCTAAAGATGAAAAGTATGATAAAATACCAGTTTTACATATAGACACAAACACACAGACTTGCTCTTTGTTCAGAAAGAACATCTACTGCAACTACTTGTGAGAAAAAACCATCACTTTAATTCTCCTTTTTTTCCATGCTGTGCATCAAATCTACTCTACTTGACATCAGATCTCTGTCTTTGGCATTGTTATCTTTGTTCTGAACACCCGTGTGTCTGGGTTTCAGGCTTTCCTTTCCTTTGTCTAGGTCCTTGTATCTCTTACTCTCTCGTGTATTCATATGTGCTTATGATATGAAAAGGAAATGAATTAGGGATGGAGCATGGAAAATGAAAGGATATTTTGCTGCATCAATGTGGGTCATCACAGGGAATAAGCGAGAATATAAAAGGATATGGCTGAGGATGGAAAAGAAAAGGAAAAGCAAGAGCACAAATAAAAGCCATCGGGAGGAATAAATACAAATCTGAGACTGAAGGTGGGCAAGAGAGAGAACATGCAGCTGTAAATCGGTCAGTCTCTTATTCAGGGCAGTGCAGGGAGGTTCACAGCCAGCCTAGTGAAGGGACAGGGAGGACTCTGCACACCTTGGCAGTGACAGCCTCGATGTTGGCAGGTACAATACATTCATATGTGTTCAGATTCTTTTCTCTGCTGAAGATGACAGTCTCTGTCCTTTGCTTCCTTAAGAACTCTTCCTTTGTTACAATATCTAGAAAGAGATGTGGATGGGGACAAAATCAAGTTTACAACAGCAGAACACGTAGAAAACTATCCAATAATACTTCACCCGGGATGCAAGGATGGTTCAGGGAAGGAAGACGAGCAATGAATTGTCTTAACAGCTGCCTCATTTCTTCCATTGAATTCAATTAAAGCCTAATCTGATCACAGCTGAGCATCTCAGCTATATCCTGCACCAATGAGTCCTTGGGCAATTACTACAGCACTATGAAGGCATTAAATAAAACAGTAAATACAATTCCAGCACCTAATGTTATATAGTAACAGTTCAGGGATGGAGGATGCTGAGAAGTGCTAAAAAAAGAAGGTCTCCTCAGCACAGGATCCCAAAGAAAGGATTTTGTGTTCCAACATTTGTGTTGAAAGTTTCAAAAAAATTTGGCTTAGGTTGCAATGTGTGCTACCGGCCCCCTTGTGAATTGCAGCTCTACATCAAAGCTTTTGTTTTATGTTGCAAGACAGAGGATATTTATTATAATACTTAACTTCTCAGTTTCTGTGTCTGGATGACTGTAAGGCTGCATTCTATGCGGTGGGTATTCGACATTAGTGTAAAAATGAAACGTCAGCTCTGTTTAATGCTGTGTTGTGAACAATCCTGCCCTCCAGCCATCACGGTACCGCTATTGCTTTAATAGTAAATACTTAGCATGGAAGAAAATCAGTCTTTTGAGTAGATCAAATGCACAATCTTCACAGCTTGGATGAGACAGAAACCTAAAGTCGCTCTAGGGAAGATATTCCTCATAATAGCAAATACTAGAAACAAATTAATCAAAATTTCACATTGCCTAGATATGCAGTATGCAAACAGTATGCAAACAGAAAGAGCACTCACAGCATTTCAGTCTCTGAGGGGCAGCCTAGCAACCACACAGCATACACATGGATAATATTTATAGACACAGAATCTCATAACCATGTGCACTGGCTGTCTCAAAAACATTCAAATATCTCAGATAGTCTCCAAAAAGCAGGATTTACAGCTACACATCACTCTGATGTGACTTGAAGTACCTCAAGCAAGTCTCTCATGTTCATGGCCCTACGTGTG
Organism: Pachyramphus minor; assembly: GCA_013397135.1. Taxonomy (NCBI): domain Eukaryota; kingdom Metazoa; phylum Chordata; class Aves; order Passeriformes; family Tyrannidae; genus Pachyramphus; species Pachyramphus minor. The sequence continues at coordinate 2,665,906 of VYXB01003697.1, forward strand.
TGTGCATATATATGTTCATATTTCCAGCACTGAGGGGTGGCAGTCGTGGCCCTCTTTTATCCCGTTACCTGGCTTGCATATGTTGAATTCCAGGGCACCTCCAGAGTTGAGAAGCTTCTGTACCAAGGGCTTGGCAAGCATGGTGGGGGTGAAAAGCACGGGGCGCCTGCGCTCACAGTGGATGGGTCTCACCAGGCTATAGGGGATCAGACTGAGCTTCTTATTGATTTCACTTTCAGAATCCAAATCTGAGGACAGAATAAGAGATGTTCATCCTCTGATTTCCTCTCCATCAATATTTGGAGAAAAAGAAGGAGAAACACATGAACCAGAAATAACACGGTCAGTCTTACTGGTCCTCCTTTCCCTTTTGCCAGGGTTGTCTTTACTATGTATGCAGCAGTGTGATGTCCAGCCTAATGCTAAGTAATTCAAGTGCCTTTTGCTTTCAAGAGATTATTCCATAATCTCTTCAGCACAACACTTGCTTGGGGACTCTTTCTGCTTCTTAGCTTGACTTTCTTTGAGTCAAATGTTTTCGAACGAAAAGCAAGAAAGCACCTAGAAAGAACTTTCAGCCAAACAGGAAGTTTCAGTGCCCTAAACTTGCTCATGAAGGGTTAGTGCCTCAAGCACTTTTAGCAAAATCAGCTTTGGTCACCAGTGCTGTTGAATTTTTGCAGAGTGGACCACAAATGCCAGTGATAGGCAAGACCCAGGGCACTTTTTGCAGCCACACTGTTATGCTGGATGTTTATGTAGGCCTTTCTATCAGGGCCATGTGTGTAAAAGCTATTTTATGTCCATACCTTCTAGTTTCTCAGGCAACTGCTTCTTTGCTTCCGAGGAGGTCCGTGCCAGACCCGAGGGCCAGCCGGTGACGATGCGGACGCGCTCGTTGCTGTTCATACGCTTGTATTTGTTTTCAGACCTACTGACAAACTGAAAAGGGGAACAAAAAAAGAATAAAATATATATTTGACTCTCATTTCTTGCATTTATTCTCCCATGTATTCACCAGCCAACACGTGTTACCTACGAGATATGGATTACCAGCGCCTATCAAAGGCAGGACTCCATGGATCTGTTGACTGAATTGTAAGACTCTTTAAATATCATAGATCTGATTCAGAGCCTTTGCTAATCCCCTCTGGGATTTCTTGTTTTGTTCTCTGCTCTTAAGAGGCACAGTTTCCCTTCACAGAGCTCCCTGCTATCACCAGTGCAAGCACTGATGTGCCCTCAGCAGAGTAACACACCCAGAGCATGTGCACAAATGTATCACAGGTTATACCCAAACTGCCTCTTTGCTCTACCAGAGAGACTTAAAACCTCCCAAATGGCATCTTCTTACAGTCATTCTACACATGAGAAACAGGTTTCACGCTTTCCTTCCTCGTCCACCCAGCTATTCCTCTCTCCAAATATTAATTCCTCCTCCTGTGTATTTGCTAACCTTCACAATCACCTTCCTTCACAAGACTTTATCTTTCACCCACACAGTCTCTGTCACGCTCAGAGTCACTGACCCACAAATAAAGGACTATTTTCTGATGGAGCCTTATCTCTCAGACTTGGGAGATTTGGTCTAGCCCAATGGATTTGTCTTTATGGTTCAAGCAAAACACATTTCAGCCTCTGATGGTGGACATGTGGGATTCCTCAAGGTACATCAGTAATGGAAGGCATGCTCTTAAAAATGAACACCCCACATCACCAGAGAAAACAAAACCCATCCTTCTCTTTCATGTATTAAATCTCTTTTTGATAGGAATAAATTCCGATACAACCTGTGTACCCAAGCTGGGATTTCTGGGGGAATTAGGATAGCCTGAGAAGATCTGCTGTTCAGATCCACTATTTCAGACACTGCATTGAGGATTTGAACTTTATTACCTGTAAAATCTGGCCCAAAAGGAAGCTGGCTCTGGATAGGCGAGGGCTGGTTTTTGGGTCGTTCGGCTGGGCAGGCTCCTCTGGCTGCAGTGTATTCTATCACAAAACAACACAGGAATTTTTCTTCCCCACCCTCTTTTATATATATATATTTTTTAAATCATAACAATTGAGAAACAAAACAAGCAAAAGCAGATGCTTTATATTTCCAGTTAAAGGGCTAGTGATTGATATCTATCCTAAATACAATGTTCTAATCAAAGTGCAGACATAGCACAGCCTATGCTGAGAAACACTGCTCATTCACTGCTCTTCCATGTTCCCTTTTTCGCAGGAGACTGCCCTCCACACCTCAAGAAAGAAGTAATTTCTGCACCAAGAAAGAGCATGCAAAGCTCTCGCTTTCACCAGCACCTCTGCCAGTGAACTCTGTCCCTTTGATCAGTGGGGACACGAGTACAGAAGGAATGTGTGACACTTAACCTTGGCTGAAATCAAGTACAAGCACTGCCTACCTGCCTCTGCAAATGTTAGAAGCATAGGTGTCTCCCAGGCTCTAAAAATTACTTATGGTAACCAATACACCTGGAAGGTAGTTTTAATTATGTAAAGATGGAATTTTTGGGTCTAAGGAAAGAAAAATCAAATTACTTTCACTGGTGGAAAAGGAGAAATTAGAAGGGTTATGGTGTGTGAAGACTTGATAACCCCAATTCTCTCCATAGCATGTAAGTTGGAAGAGACAGGTCTTTCTAATGTGGGACAATGGGTTCTGTGGGTTAGAGGTCTGTTCACAATAGGAGAGACATAATTCTGATTATTAACTCCAAGGACACAACTTCTTCCTCATATGCATATGAAAGTGCATTAGAGGTTTACAGGCTGAGAAGACTGGAAAGGATTAACTAAAACACAGAACAGAGATTTGACTTTAAAGTCAAATGTGCTCCCTCATAATTGGGAGGGTTAATTGTGAGTTAGAGCTACATTCACTGCCAGTGACAATATTATTTAAAGTAAACATAAGGTGCCCATTTCTTGGCACAACCAAAACCTACACAGAGTGTAAGACGGACTTTCTGTAAACTGATGATGAAAAAGGAAAAATGAAAAACAAGTATCAGGGCAGTGTCAGGTGTTAAAAAGACCTTGTTTGTACACACTTACCCGGAGTGCCCGGAGGGTGTTATAGGAGTTTTCTGTCTCATCTTTGCTTCCTCTTTGCATCAACCGCTGCAGCTTCACCAAAAGAAGTTGCTGGGCTCTGAAAGAAAGAATGGAATCACATTGATCAAGACACTTTTGAAACCACTCACGAGAAAGCTGGATTGTAATGGCTCTGTGCCTACAGAAAGGATTGAATAGAAACAGCAGTGAGGACTGACTGAACCGCGTAGTAAATGCAGGAACAATCCAATGAGCACAACTGCAGTGCAGTTAAGGATTAAAGAATCTCCATGGCACATTTTCATATGATATTTTTTTGAGTAACCCACATTATTCTTTCAAGTAACATCTGGAGTCTCTTTTCTACAGTTTTATAGCTTGTATTACAGTCTAACATCACCAGCCCTTATGTCAAAAATTAAGACATATACCTTTTTCCTTACAGCAGTTATTCATGTCCCTGTTGACAGAGCCACTGCTCTCAGTCGTGGTCACTCAACATCAAACTCACCTGCTGTAGCTGGGGATGGTTCCCATTTCCAGGTCCCTGTCTGTGAATGGATCCACCCTGGCACAGAGCCACTCACACCTGCCCTGGTACATGGTGTCCAGGATGTGAACAATCTCGTCACACCTCACGGACAGGGAGCAGCAGTCCAGCTGGCTGGAGATGTTCAGGTTCAGGCGGATGTGGAACGAGTCCCCCGATGTGATCAGCCCTTCCTCCAGCTCCGACAGCAGCTTCCTGTAACCTGCAGCAGTGAGGGAAGGGGTGAAGCAGGATCTCACACCTCAGTGTTGCTGCATTCCCGGGAATCCTCTGTGAGAAGCCACAGCACAGACTTCTGAGGCTCCTCTGAGAGAGGGTTTGTACTCGCAGGGTGCTGGTTACACTGGTTGCAGCAAGGTCATGGGCCCCTTAGAGACACCAGTGGGGCTCAGGGACAGCTCATGTTGCTGGTGTCAGACCTGTTAGAATATTCTTGTTATAATGCTACTTTTAGGTAACTCCATTTTCAGTATTCCACCTGTGACCTGTGAAACCAAGAACTCTGCAAAGACGCAGACACAGCCATAGCTCCAGCCTCTAAGTACAGTGTGAGTTCTGCCACCAATTTAATGACAAGCTGTTCTCCTTATTATTAGCTCTAATTGGCGCTCCCAGAATCTATAACATGCTTTATCTGCAGTTAAGTGGCGCTCAAAAAAAATTGCAATAGTCTTTCTACCTCTGAAAACATCAAAGAAAATCAAAGACATCACTTTGTGTGTGATCCATGAAGCTGAAATTCTCTAACCAGCACAAGCCCCCCCCAAAACAAAAGTCAATTTATACATGCACGTAAAAAAAGGGGTTTTGAATGTAATTTTTGATCCATAACCTGAAATTATCGTTATAGGCCGTGAACACAAAAATCAAATTCTGTTCGCCAAACATGAACTCCAGCTGTTAAAGATAAGATAAAGCCACAAAGGTAATAAACAGGGCAACTCCATCAGGTAAATGTTAAATCGACCAGCTGGATAAAGATCACTCAGCTCACCACATTGTATTGCAGAAAACTGTACATGAAAATACGCCTGAATTTGTTTTGTGAGTCATGTCATTATTGGCCCACCATGTAAATTCTTCAGAATCCTGTAGTGATAAGCATATGGGCTTTTTTTGTTCTCAGTCACAAGGCTAAAAGCTGGAGCAGTTCCAAAGAGGAGCTGTAATTAACACCAGTGGCATTCTCCAGATTTATCCCAATACAAAGGATGTTCTGGTTTTGTCATTCTCTTCCAGACAAGTTGCTGTAACAGACCTGGTACTATTTGAGATAAGAAATACTTCTGGTCTTACCTTCATGATTTGATTTATACTGGAGTGTTACTGGACCACTGCACCTCTGAATTGTCCAGTGAACTTCTTCCTTTGTGCAAGTATCCAAGGGAACACTCTGATTTTCCCCTTTAATGCAGCCCTCCAACTAGATATGAAAGAAATATTACTTTCCAGTGCAGGTTCAATCTCTAAGTCAATTATACCATTATTTTTAAGTGCCATAATCTTTTTCTGATTAAACAATGCAGACACTTTGCTATCAGGATATAGATTATGTTGTAATTATTTAATTTCTTTTCTCTCAAATTAGGAGTGTCAGCAGTCAACAGAGCTGCAGCACTTTGGCAATTCCAGGCTTCCCAGGAATAAGTAGTGCAGGAATATAAATTGTGTGGTGGTTTTGGTTTTTTTCCCCTTGGAGGCATTTTAATAGGAAAATATTTTGGGAACATGGGCAATAGAGTGAAAAACTGAGCAAAGAGAAACTTAGCAGGAGCACTGTAGAACTTCTGTGAGAACAGGGGCAGCATGGGTGGGTGGCCAGACATCCAGTACTGTCCAGTGATTATTTTCAGCTCACCAGGAGGATTTGGTGGCCCTCCCGAAGTCCGGCTTTCTCTGCAGGTGATCCTGTCTTGACAGAGCTGATGAAGCTCCCTCTGTCGTTGCCCCCCACCAGGGTGATCTCGGAGTTGAGGCTGTCCCCGTTCAGCGTCACACGATGGATCGCGTGGCACGAGTTCCTGAGGCGGCCCACGGACGTGACAGAGGGACGGAAGGGCCTGTGGTTCATGAAAGGAAGTGACAGTTACCTCAGTCTGAGTTAAATGCATGATAAATGAGTGATGTATAAATAAATAAGTATTATCAAGCACTAAGGTCTAAGGATTCTAAAAGAAATCCTTCTTGGTGCTGCACAAGTTGTGGAGAAGAGCATCTGGACGGCTTCAAGTGCTCTGGTGTGACTGAGTAACTCAGTGTATAACAGTACTCCACTCAGCAACCTCTTGCAGCAAGACAGCAAGATCACAAGGGTAAATTCAAACCCTTAGAAAATCTTGTCTGCCTCAAAGTTTTTGGAAGTTTAGGATGACCTTTGTGGGTTTAGAGGACGTGAAAGGGCTGCAACATAAGATGTTATACTGCCACCATAAAGAAGTAAAGACTTGGCACAGTATCATATTTTTGTCAAATAATAACTTGTGACATCATTCCTGTCATATCTTCAGCAACTAATAGATAAATAGAGGAGCTCTACCATAGCAGACTGTCCCCTCAGTTTCTGTCATCTCAAATACCTTTCCAGGGAGAACTTCCTAAACAGGGAGTTGACGTGTTCAAGGTCATAGGCATCCAGGCCTTCTGACTGATGAGAAGAAGAGGAAGAGTGCACTGAAGGAGCTCCGTGTGACTGCCTGTCATGACTGTCATCTGGAGAGAGAAACAAGAATGAAAATGAGTCCTAGATAGAGTGACAAAAATGGAAAAGGGGAAAATGAAAGTTTGCTTGGTCCCAGCCAAAGCTGAAGGAGGCAATTCCTGATGCAGAGGCATGAATCATATCTACAGGACAGGGCACAAGAAATGTCAGTCTTGCTTACCGGACCTTCCTGATCACTGTCACAGAACAGCAAGTAGGAAAGGGCCTCTGGAAACTGTCTTGTCTAAGTCCCTGCTCAATGCAGGGTCAGCTCAAGGAGATTGCTCAGGACTTGTCCAGTTGGGTTTTGAATATCTCCAAGGATGGAGATTAGTCAACATCTCTGGACAACCCTGTTCCAGTGTTTGACCCCCCTCGTGGTAAGAAAACTAACCCTCTCAGTTCTTCAGGAATAACTTCTTTCTCATTCTCACCACTAGCTGACCCTTTGTGTTCTTGATTTATTCTCAGATTGTGTGTCCCATTATTTACAGCAGGAGTTGGTTATTTGCCAGTCTCTGATTAGCTGGGGAGCTAATCACACAGATCTCATGGTTCAACTGTACACGTGACATCCTCTTGCTTACCATCCAGCTCCAAAGCATCACATCCAAAGCTGTCATTGTCCTCTTCAGCCAGGCTGGAATTAAAAACAAAGCATGAGATAATGGAAGAGAGAGAGAGACAGAGAGAGAGGGAAAGCAGTTCACTTGCAAGCTTTCAGCAGATTTCCAAGTACAGCAGATTTCATTAAGTTCTGAAGAAGTTCTTCTGTGAAAGAGGAAGATGTTGGAGGTGTTGCATCATGCAGTGGCACAGCTGCAGAAAATCAAGCAAGCAAAGTGGGTCCAGGGAACATGTAGGAAAATGGCAGGAAGACAATATGTGTCAGCCAACATGGGAAGCATGTGCAGCAGCAAGAAGGTTCAGAGAGAAGAACTGCCAACAGCAGTGAGGGAATGAAGACCTTGCTGAAGCCAAAGGGAAGCTGCTGACTGATGGTCTCATGTGTGTGACTCACACCACATCTGCCTCAGCACCAAGATAAATGGCTGCATAATGCCTGCTGTACATACCCTGCACCATGGGCTTTTTCCAAGGTATATCAAAGATATCAGAAGCTCACTGATGGACAGAGTGAATGCAAGGGAAGTGACTGGGGTGCAGCAGTAAAGGAGTAATTCACCTGCTTGATGTAAACACTTGAAGTATTTTATATCAGTTTAATGGCACCTCAAATGGTTACTCAGGTACCTAGAGTGCAGAATGAAGGTGCACCAGGCTTTGGCACAGAAAGTGCCACAGCTCTGCTCCCAGCCCAGCTCCCACTGACACAGCCCCTCCCGTGAAAGGTGACTAGATTTGTTGGTCTTAAAAACAAACAGTGAAAATTCACCAAAATTTTGCTCTTCCAGGGATATTGGGGCTGTCCGATCTGCCTGTTTCCCTGGAAGGACTTCATTAAAGCATGTCCTTTGGTTGCAAAGCTGTTTAAATAACAACTTGTTGTTTTTCCCATTCAGAATGATTTGTAGGTCTCCTGTGGAGCTGATATTCCTCATATTTGGCTTCAGATGAAGGGTGAGTTTTTGCAGCCAGGCTGCAGAGAGTCAGCTATTTTTATACCATGCATAAGCAGAGAAATAATATACCTTTTCCTACAGTAAATTATGATCTCACTTTCCCCCCCCTACACAAATTAAGATCAATTGAACTCTGAAACCTGCATCTTGGCATACTAATGGCAAATATTCGGTATTATGTTGACAAACAAGATAAAAGAAATTTACCAGGCTAATTATAAAGTTATAAGCTACAGTGAACTTTTGGGCACATTCTTGAGATACTTGACTTTAGTGATTATCAGCTCAACAAAGATTACATTCAGACCTTGATCCAGGATACCTTTTCCTTCCACATGTCAGTGGAAAGAGTATCTGAGGGAAAATTTCAGATTTCAGTACAACCAAGCCTTCCAATGCCTTAACTTATGGAACAGAATACAGTCAGAGATACAGTGAAATAAATCCACAAGATGAATAATCTCCATGTAATCTGTACTGCATTCTGTAATATACTGCAAATATTGAAAAGTTCAGGCGTGCCAAAGGCTTCTCAAGCACCTGAAACATGATCCATTCAAATCATTAATAAAACAACCTTTTTCCTCCATCTTGAATTAATATAGCACACTTAAAAAGGGGACTTGGAGGACAATGTAGGAGAAGCTAAGGGAGACTAGAATAAACACTGCCTAAATCCTCAGCAGCCTAGAAAATTATGAGGGAGAACCAGCTGAGGATGCCCTCAATGGAAAGCTGTCTTGCAAAGCTGTCCAGAGAGAGAAAGGCAGAAGTGGCTGTCTGCCCAAAATCAGTTTTGAAAAACATAAAAATCTGAATAAAGTTCTAACAAAGATTAGATATTAAAAACAGATCTAATAAAGACTCAAACCCTCCACGTATATTGCTTTCTTCTACATTGCTTTGCTTTGGTCTTTTTCTCCTTCTGTTTGGGACCTTTAGGGACTGTATTTGTATCTTCTGATGTTTCTGATACAAACACTGATGCCATTGATACCAACACAGAATGGCATTGCTATAAACCTTTCAGAAAAGGGGTCAGTGCCATTTAGGGAACTGTGAGGCAGGAGAGGTCTCTCTCCTTCCTGCCACCGACTTCCCACTCACCAGCTGATCTGATTTCTATGCCAGGGGAAGTCCACAGGGCTGTGACCCCACAGAAGTGGAAGCTGCAGCAGAAGGTGAAGCCGAGGGCAACGCCTTTCTCTCTCCTCATTGCTATGCTGAGATATAGAGAGCCCTGAGCCTGACAAAAACCACCTCCCTCCTCCACTTCTCCCCCCTGTTCTTCACACCCGTTCAAGCAGCTCTGCTCTGTTTTGGCAGCTTTACAGAGTAGAAGGAGGGGCTTTGAGAGAAGGGGAAAGGACAGGGACAGACTCAAGCAGCAAAAACTGAAGCTGTGTCAGTGTATGAAGGTAGAGCACTTTCTCCAATAGCACTGCTGCCATTTCAGTACTATTTCTATTTATGTACATTAAGAAGTCACTGTTGCAGGGGTATCACCATCATTCATCCCAGTTGAACTACCAGAGACCCGAGTGTTTTGGACAAGATGTGGGATGAAGTGCTGAAGCCTTGAGAAGTTAAAGCACGTTAACCCTGCTGCCTTATGGAAGCTCTTCCAACTAGAGCCAGACACAAGGCAACCTGTGGCCCTTTCTACCTTCTCCTTGACACAGCAGGTTCCAGACATGTTTCCCCAGCGTGGAGACCCACCTGCAATGAGGGGCGTCCTCTCTGCACCGTCGGACAATGGAGTCGTTTCCCGGGGGCTCAGGAGTGGTTGACATGATGCTGTCGTTGCGATTCCTCAGCGCTTGCTTTAAGCAAAACACCAAAAGGTGTCAGCAAGGTTATCTGCCTGAAATGTGCTCTCATTCCCAACTCACAGCTGCATTAGCCTGTGGTACTCTGCTCCGCACACGACAGCAAGAAAAATTGATTCTCGCTGTGCAGAGTGCTGCATGCAGGAGCATTCATATATTGCAGAGCCTCAGCACTGTGCACAGCTTGGGTGCTGGCACTGTACCTTTTCCTGGGACCACACGACTGCCTGATTTACTAAACTGTTGTAACTTTACCCTTGACGTGTGCATGTGTTACACAGCTGACATATGGCACGAAGAGGATGCAAAGCAGAGTGTATGTGTACTTATATGTATAAATAAGAAAAATACACATCTCCATATATTAAATTATTAATCTCCCAGTACACTGGAAACTAAACTTTGAATTGTAGTAGAGGGAAGACAGTGTAAATCATCTAAAACATCCAACAGATATTCCAAAGAATATTCCTAACCTAGCTAAGCTTATTAAAAGTGGCAGGGAGTTCTTTTCTGGCTATTCTTGAGCATAATTTTAATTTCCTGGGGGCAGCATTTTTCACGGTGTTCTAGAAAGATGTTTTGTTCTTTGTTATTAACACTCTGCAAGAGCACTCCCTCTATCTGGCTGTCCTGCTGTGTCAGTGCTCACATATGTATAATGGAATATCCACCTTGGGAGATTATGGGGATACAGCAAGCAGGGAAGAAATGGTTTGAGTGTGGTATGCAGATATTTCCAACTGTGATCTGCACCCCTTTTCTCACTCACTGATACTTACAGACAGCAAAGGCATTAGGGAACTCAAAAAACCCTTAAAATTTTCTTAAATAAGTTACAAAGCAGCTTTGAAAGCAAATCTCTTCTAACAGTAAATGTGAAATGGCATAAAGGAGAGAGTGAGAGGTCATAAATACATTTGAAATATCTTTAAATAAACATAAACCAATTCTGTTATTTTGGAAAAGGCTAATAACATGGTTCTAACAAAATGTTGGTAAAAGGATTAAGGGAGCCTCTGACAAGGACCTTGAATGTGATCACAGCTGGGATGCTGGGAAGTGCTAATGCTAGGTTGTGAAAGCTCTGAACTACAATAGGAGGAACAGTTTAGACAGGCCAGGGGCATGTGGAGGCTCCTTACAATCTTGCTGACTTCACAGCTGCTGATGGAGTTGCTGATGGAGACAGAAGAACTTGTGTCCGTGGGACCGTTGCTGGCGTCAGCCCCGTCCTCGTCCTGCGCTCTCACTGCTGCACTCGTGGGAGACAGGGAAACACAGACAGCCCAGGAAACCAGATCAGATCACTTCCCACACAGAATCTCAGAGATGTGTAACAACATTTAGCTTATCTTCCCATTTCAGCCCATCATGTTTCCCCCACCCTGTACTGGACACACTCTGCAGCTCCAGTTCCCTTTCCTTCCCCATCAGCTCCCAACATTGCACACAAATGCCCACCACTCTGGACAGACTCAGTCTCTCAACTCTGTCCTCTATGTTTTTAATAGATCTATGAATGCTGTTCACCAATTGAAGAAGGATTGTTTCATCAATTTTTGTTTTAACTTCATCACCTGAATCTGGCAGCCTGCAATAAGGCTGACTCACTGCATCATCCTTTTTTTTCCCGAAAATTCAACAACAAAAAATTCACAGCAGGGACCAAGAAGCCTGAGATCCCTCAGCAGCCCCAGATAAAACAGTGTTTCTTGTAGCAGAAACCATGTTTCCCATCACATTTTGTAAAACAGGGATCCCACTGCCACACGTAACAACTAAAGAAGTGCTGCCTACGATGGTGTTCAGTTTGAGAACAGTTTTACATAAATAAGTGGAATTAGGAGTAGGCCAAACATGACTATACAGCAACAAATTTGGTAACTTGGCAGCTGGCTGGTGGGTGGGTCAATCACCCTCCCCCAGCCTTTGCAATGCTTTAGATTTAAAATTAATTCCCCTTTTGCTGAAGGACAAAAGAACTCATTAGACAATCACTAGATTAGGGCCTTTTCAGCTTGAATGATTTTTCCAACAGCAAAAGGAGAATGGTATAATGACTTCTAGTATAAGTGTTACAGAAATGAATTTAAAATTTTTGTAAACTTCAAGGGAAAATCAAGTAAACAGAAAATTTAGGTAAGCTATGGGATGCAATATTTCATGTATCTCTGGAGGTATCTTTAGATAGAACACTAGTCTACTTTATATTATGACATTGGTAACTATGAGAGAAACTGCCTATTTTACTGACTTGGACTTAGTTAAGAATTTCCCTGGTTGGCATATTTGTTAAAACAACTTAAAGAGATTAAGTGAATGAGACAAAGCAGTGGAAAAGGAATAAGGACACGAGTGCTCTTTCTGACCTTGAAACTCTGATGTTTTGTTCATGCTGACAGGGGATTTAGCTCTTGGACTTATCTAAAAGAAAGAGGACAAAAATCAGCACAAATGCAGAATACTTGCCACACACTGTAAACCAAATATTTTCAGCCTTTTTTTCTTCACTGTTATGCTGCAATATATTTGCCCTCCTTTAAACAACAGGACCCCAAATTCAGAAGATATTTAGGTATTTAAATGCCATGGCAGTCATTGAGGGTTGGCTGACTACTTTGGGAAGTCTGGCCCAAATGCCTTGCAATTTCCAAATTCTGCTGAGAGAACAAAGAGACAAAAGGTGAAGTGGGTGCCTTGGGACTGGTTTTAGGCAGCTGTTAACACAAGGGGCAGCCTTTTGGAGTGTGCAATGTGAAAAATGCAGTTCTATTGCCATAATGATGAAAGTCAGAGCTCAGAAAGGTTATGAAGGGCAGGGACAATTCAAGTGCAGATGAAAGGAAAGGGAACCTCAAAACCCTGAATGTTAGATTTTATATTTGTTACAATTCATGAATGTAGCATCAGGTAATAGCTGTGTTAATGCAGCTAGTCAGGGAAATCATGAACCTAACCCATGCTGCCCCTTCCTCTTAGGGGAGAGGAAATTGCCATAATTTAATTCTAAATTAGACAGTTAATTTTGCTCTAGATTGTGTCAATTTCTTTCTCTTTTTCCTTCCAGCTGATGTGAGCTTTTTCACCTACGCTTCTTTTTTGCCTTCAGTGTGTGTTGGACCTTGGGCATTATGTAATTTTTTTCTCCACTAATGTTAAGGAGGCGAAGAATCAATTTATTGACAATGCTCCAAGAATGTGAATGAACAGTAGAAGCAAGAAGAAAACACAAAATGGGCAGAAGGGACAGAAAATGATCTGTGAAGCCTGATTATATCTGCTCCTTGAGATGCAAATCACCACAGGGCAAAAACTGACAGCTCACTATCACACACAAAACAATTCTTATCTTCACACCACAGCACTTTCAGACCACAGCATGTGTTATGTCTGTTAGTTCTATCAGTATCTCCATATCATTCCAACCTCATATCCAGACACACCTGGATTCCCTTTAGATTCAGTCTTCTCTTGAGACGAACTTGATCAGGCAAGAAGAATTTGTTGTCTTCTGGAGAGTCTTCAGAAGTGGAGGAATCATCGGCTTCCTGACCGTTGGCTTTTGGGCTGGAATTCCCAAAGGTCTGGGAGATAATGGTAATGGGTAGATTCCGTGGCAAACTCTAAAGATCACAAGGAAACACTTTACTTCTGAGACCAGTTTGGTGCAACTCCTGACCTTCCTTTAGAGTAATCTGGTTGAACTTGTTGTAACTCCAGTGCCTCAAAAGCTCGCGCAAAATGTGGCGCCAGACCCAAATCAGTAATTTAGATTATCTGTGGGGATTCCTGTTCACTGGGGCATGTTGCTCAAAAGTATCTGTAGTTTCTACCCCAGTGTAGAAAACAATTGGTTTGTTGTGTTTCATTCCCTTCCATTACAAAATCAAGCTGTGAAATTCCAGTCTTTGGGAAACCACATCCATGACAGACAATCTACGCTACAGAGAAGAACTCACAACATTCACATTTAGTAGGAGGAGATAATTTTTTGCACTTAATTCATGGAGATAATTAAAAAATCTCCCTCTCCCTTCCACACCAAAGCATTTGTAAAAGCAAACTTTAAGCAAAGACATCACATCTGTGTTCCTCAGCCCTACCTGCTCGAGGAAGTTGTTGTCCTTGGAGAGGCGCCGGATTTTGCACTCCAGGTTGACAATACACGCTTCCTTCCGAACCACCTCGATCCGGAGCTCATCATTCCTCTCCTCCAGCTCTCGGATCTGCTTCCTGTATTTATCTTTTTCGATCAGACAGTGTGAGTACTGCGTCTGAGCTTCGTCGCGCGAGCGGAACGCCTGCGGTGGGGAGGAGAAACCTCTTTGGCACCTGGGCACCAGACACTTCTCCTGCTGGCTTTGTCTGGGAGGTGTTTGGAACAGGGACTTCAGAACTGGTACCCAGTCACCAATTAACACAGCAGTAAGGAGCTGGATGTGCCACAGCAGAACCATAAAGAATTATGATGATGAGGGTGGTTCATTTACAGCTCCCTCTTGACTGGTGGGAAAATGCTCCAGAGCACAAATGGGGTGACTTAACACTGACATAAAGCCTTGCAGTGGCTGTTGTTAAGACCTTGGTCCTGCCTGCCAGATGCTACACGGTGGAAACAACCCAATATTATCCTATGCTTAATTACTGAAATGCAAATTCCAACAAGTGATTCTTTTAACTGCTTAATTTAGAATGGTATTTTGGGCCCAATTATCCACAATTCCCCAAAGGGACACAGAGGAGATGGAGGCTTTTGCTACTGATTTCCCCAATTTTTAACTGTTAGATACCTGGTCTCGCTCCTTCTCCACCTCTTCCAGCTGTATCATCACAGTGTTCATACGGTGCTTGTACATCTCACAGTCTTTTCCTAGTGTTGAGCACTTCAACTCCAAATCCTCTTTCTCCTCAAGATACTGGAAATGACACACTGTTAACCACCACTGCTCTCAGAGGCCTTTTGGGCACCACCCTGAGATATTCCATCTCTCTCCCCTTCCTTTCCTCACCTTGTCTCTCAAGTCCTCCACGTGACGAATCTCCTCTTGGAGATTGAAGATCTTGTTGACCAACTCATGGCGATCTTCCAGTGCCTCCTTACGGTCGTGTTCCAGAATATCCAGAATGGCTTTGTCCGAATCTGGCAAACTCCGCTTGTCGGCCTGAGGGAGGACATTGTTATGAGCCAGGCCAGGGAAACAGAAGACAGGATTGCAAGGGGAGAAGTAACAGAGACAGCAACAAGCAAGAGGAATAGAAAATGAACAAGGTACTGCAGTGGGAAAGCAGGAGAAGAGATAGACATCTGTTCACATTTTAAAACAGTGTCAGAAAAGATAAATAAAGGCTGTCTTGCTGTCAGAATGGTCTGATGAAGGAATTGTTTTACTGGCCTATTGTACTGGCTATAATTTGATCCATGTTGGATGCAGGGACAATTCTTCTCTCCAAGCCCTGCATTCAAAACTCTTTTCTATTAATCAGCTCTCACTGAGCACAAAAATCACCCTTTGCCAAAGAGCAGGGCCTACAAAAACATTCAGGGGAATTTTTAAAGCATGCACAGCCTTTGCAGGGCTGTGCTAAGAGAATATTAAACATGCCTGGAGTGGCTTGTACCATTGTTTCATTCTCTATACTGTCCAGCAATATTATTTCTTTCAGATTTAAAATTAACAGGATTACCAGAACATGTTTCAACACATAAATTACCGTCCAAAATTAACCATAAAAGGAAGATGAAAAAAAGCATAAAATGCCAGCACAGAATATGTGTATCTATTTTTGAAATACCTAGACTAAATTACAGATTTCAGGGACATTTTGGTTATCTGATATTTCTAAGCATACCTAAGCATTTCTAAAACAAACTGCTTTAAGTTTGTCTATACTTTTGCTTTGGAGTATTCCAATCCTATTTTTAGATATTTCACAATTATTTCTCTGTTCCTTTAAGTGCTATAAGACCATTTCAATTAATATAAGTGATTCTATGCAGACCAGAATTCCCAGAGCCTTCTACACTACACCCTTTTTCAACCTTTGAATTGGATTTTTGTTAGAACTAGGAATCATTAGGCCCTGCTAGAGGCTACAGCCCTTTCTGATAGACTTTCTATTGATAATTTTTTAAGTGTCATTTTAAAATGCCACAAGCCTTTTCCAACAAAGTGCTAAGTAGTCTCACAGATATCCTAATATTTGGCCAAGCTTCTCACAGAGGAGTGCTAAATTTGCTGCATCACATTTTACAGCAGAGTTCTACAGGGCACCCTGGTACCTGCTGAGCACCCAAGCACAGGGACCTTTATTACCCTCTGTTCTAGGACTGTTTGGCACAGATCTGACAGTAGCCTAAGACAGGGCACACAGAGCCACTGGCAGAAGTTTCTGGGCTGCATTTAACACAGCTCTGCAGTGACAGGCTGGTACAAAGAACCACAGCAGGGTAAACCACAGAGCTGAATGCTCAGCAATTAAACAGCTGCACTCTGCACCTTGAAGGAGCCAATCTCTCATGTCCACCTTGATTTATTAGATGACAATTTTTTTTGGAGCACTCCTCCTCCTGCATGTGTTTGTACAAAGAGCATCACAGACAGCTGGGAGCTGTACAGCCAACCTTCTGTTTATCCAAACTCTGCACTTATGCCTGTTGTAGCTTTGCAGGTGGAGGTTTCCCCCAACACTTGCTGCACTATAACAGGAGTGTGTGTGACTTTGAGGTGAGGAGCAGCAGCAGAGACCACACCACTGCTTCCTGTCCATAGGTACCAGTTTCCCTCTTAGACACTCAACCCCCTGTCTCTTACTGAAAACACATGAGAGCTGTCACCACTCCCCCAGGCTCCTCCAGACATTCAGATCCCAAAGGGCAGCCTCCAAGGCAGCTTGTGAGGAGATGTGGGGGTGCCTGGAGACAAAGACTGGTTGTAACCTGCTGAATCCATCCTCAGGGGAAGCAGGAGGGGCAAGTTGAAACACTAAGAATTTTAAATGTAGCAACCTGCTTTTATACCTGAATGATGGACTGTAACTCCTGGATTTTAGTCTTCATCATCTCATTTTCCCGCTCCAGTTCCAGAACCTGTTCTTTTTTGGGCCGGTTTTCAATGTCATTTTTCAGCTTCAAAGACTGGTTCCTCTCCAGCTTGCACTCCTCCTCCACCTTGTTCAAGCGATGCTTCAGCTGGTCAATCTGGAGCAGTGAAAAGGAGAAACAGGAAAGGATTGCTCTGATAACACTCTCACTTCCAGATGAAAATGTACTGTCATAGGTGGAAAAATGACCTTAAACTGTGAATGCTAACAAGGAACAGACAATTAGGTGTATTTGAATGTGTGTTGGATGTCCACAACTGAAGTGTAGAACTCTCAAAGCACATACCTCTACTTGCCAGCTACAGCTGGTATGACCTGGTTGGCAATTTTTAGAACACCTGGACTGAAAAAAAAGTGGCACATCCTCAATCCTCCAATGAATAAAGAGAGATGAAACAGAACTGACACTTAGGAGCTTGACCACACATTGTGCTTTTTGCACATGGACTTTTTGTATCGGGAAAAACAAGAGCTTTGAGTTCTGGATAGGAAAGAAGGATTCCCAAAAAATAAAATGTAATACCTGATGTAAAATGCTTGATATCATGGGTTCAAAGCTAAAATGCAGCTTCTGCTATGGGTAGTTGTTTGCTCCATCTTATGTCACACCCACACAAGCATGAATTCTATGGCACTTGAAGCACTTCTCTGTATTCCCTAAATTACCTCAACCTGTTCCAATGTTCTATATAAGACTTTTTGAATAGACCCCCAGCAGCTCTAGTGCAAACCTGGATAACTGGTAACAGTAATACCAAGATATTACTGAGCCTCAAAAGCTAAAATTATGTTTTTAGCAAACAATTATGTCTTTTAAGTTTTACATTTACTCCTGTTCTGCTTATCCATTGCAAGTATGTAAATTATCTGCTATTAATACACATCACTGCAGTTGGCATTTCTGTACAGTCATGCCTCTAATCATCTGGGTAAGCAAAGCAAACGAGGGCTCCACACCTTTCTGCTGTCAGAGAAGGTCTTGTTTTGTCAGATGCCACTGGCACCCTCCATTGCTGCTCCTGACTGAAGCAGCCCAGAGCATTTCTCTCACCTCTAACTGGAGGTCTCGGCTCCTTATCACAGCCATGCTCTTCTCGTCGCTCAGCTGGGCGTATCTCATGGCCAGATTGTAGTTCTCATCCTTCACCTTGACCAGCTCATCGTTGTAGTTGTTCCTCTCCTCCTTCATCTTGTTGTACCTCTCCTGGAAGGTCAGCAGCTCTATCTTGTTCAGCTTCAGCTGCTTTCTCTCGTCCTCCAGCTGCCGAGACTTGGCCAAGAGTTCGCAGCGCTGCACGTCCTTCGTCTTCACTTGCTGCTGGAGCTTAATGATCTCATTCATTAGGAAGTGGGTAAGGCCTTCGTGTCCCTCCTCCACTGAAAATGTTTGAACAGCTTATCAGAGTCTAGTAAAGTACCTTATTTATTTTATTAATAAGGTAATAAGTGGGATGAGCAGATCTGAGAAACACGTGGCCCAGAGTAGGCACAGAGGTGCAAAATTTACACAAATTCGTACACATTTGTGTATCTAACTGGGAACAGTACAAATATTACACAGCACACTGCTACCAGAATCACAATATAGGCACATACAGCTTGTCTGGATAGAAAATGAAGCCTTTACATTTGTCTTGTTTCAGCTGAGCCTGTGGAAACAGCACAAACATTGTAAAGTGAATCTATACAAGAACAATTAAGGTGAATGTGCTGCACATGTGTAGATCATCAGTGTGATTTAGCCCACAGTTCCAATGTTCCTTCCTCTTGGGATTTCTGGTAATGCCTATCATTCAATTTGGAGCTCTTCAGCTGCATTCAGACAACTGAAATGTCCCTTCTCTTCTCCCTCTTGCTATCACATTTTGCTTTGAAGGGGACTGAAAAACTGCAGAATACTACAACAAGATTAGCTTTTATTTCCATTTCCTGCCTGAAAAAAAAAAACAAACCCAGTTTCCAAAACAGTCTTAACTTAACATGCTCCTCTGTGATTGATTCTACTCACCAACAATAGTGGAAAATCTCCGTGTAGGTTCTTTCCCTGTTACCAGTTTGTAGAGCTCAGGGTAGTAAAACTCCAGGCTCTCTAAGAACACCACGTAGCCCCTTTGGCCCTTGGTGTGGAGGATGTCCAGCAGTCGGCCTAAGGACAGACAGAGAGGTGACACATCAGCACCATCAGCAAGCACCCTATCCCTGAAGTCAACTCTGCTTAAGGTTCATTTCTGCCACAACAAGGGGCTGAGCAAAATCTGGCTGACTAATGGAGTTCAGCTGAACTCATAAAGCAATGGTTCAAATTCCTTATGTTTGTGGTGATGGTTATTCTGAAGGAGTGTGGGCAAACTGGACTCTGGAACAGAGATTTCAAGAGACTCATTATTCAGTAGAGTCTTTACAGGCAAGGACAGCAGATCCTTCAGTGACAAATCACAAGGTACAGCAAGACAGCTGAAAGCTACTCCTGGAATGGCACTGGCTGCTGCTCTGTATTAACTGAAATATTTGCCAAGGCTTTGATGGGAACCTGAACCCCAAGTGCTCCAGTCTGCACAGCACTGGAAAGAGTCTCTGTTATCAAAATAGAAGCAGCAGAATCCCTCCCTACATTAAATCTTCCACAAATGACATATAGGGTTTCCATCTGATAATCTGTAACTTGAGAGAGGCTCCCTCCAGACTTAGCAAAGCAACGCTGTTCACAAAGGGATGCAGATGCAGCCATTCACCAAATAATTACCTGCTCTGTTAATTTTGGAGGGCAGCATAAGTGAGTTGAGCACCTCATCCTCATCCTGCTCGTCGATGACCTTGCACTGCCGTAGGTAGGGGGTCAGTTTGGCTGGGTTGATGTAGCGGCTCAGCATGTGCCGGTTGCATTCCACGTTCTCCCACAAAGCCTCCTCCTCATCTTTCAGCGTCTCCAGGCAGTCATCCATCTCTGGCTCTCCTCCTTAACAAGGGAAACAATTAGCAAGCAAACACCAAACAGGACAACTTCAATCCCAGCACTTTTTTGTGCTTCCATGTCCTATAGGATGAGCTTAGAACCGCTTCTGACTAATACTGAAACAGTTTGAAGTGAAGTGCAGCCTGTCCACAGCTCATCTGGGAAGTGACAGCTCACAGAAGTGCTGTCTCCAATCTATGAACTATTGCTCCTTGCTCTCCAGTGATGGATCTGCACTCAGCCAACTCCACGAAGGTCTCTACAAGCCAGAGAGTCCCTCTGCTCAGCGGGAGCAATGGCAAAGGGCACCGTGCACGGCAGGAAGGGAACAAACCTGCAGAGCTCTGAGCAAAGACAAACACTTGCCACAGGCAAGAAAGGCTTTCATCCTCACCTCCCTTACTCCTCTCAGCTGTACCCATGTGAACCTGCATATATGTGATGAGCCAACAGCTGTAGATGGCTGCACACGAGGAGAGTTAACTCCTGAGCAGGCAGCTCAGGTTGGGGTGCTCTGAGGGCTGTGAGTGCAAAGCACCTGTGAGCTCAGCCCTTGCCTTTCCCCCAGGAGTGGGTAGGTATGAGCATTGCATCACTGCAGTCTGAAAATGTTCTTGACTCATGCAAATGCTGTCACATGATTTCTGAGGGCTTGATAAGCAATTTCCTGCCAACTCCTAATTTGTACCCTCCTCATTAGAGAAGGTTACAAGGCAGGCAACGCTGAGGCAAGAGGACTTGCACTGAAGTTAAAAGTACAGAAACTTTGCAAAAACTTTCCTTCTTTATTCTGTAATAAATGTTAACCTTTAAACAAATCCTATTTTTGCATTCTAGCTTTCACAGGATCTTGTGATCCAGGTGGCACACAGAACACAAGCTTCTAATTCAAGTTATTTTACCCTGTCAGAGACCATGGTGAAACAAGTATGTGCAGTTCTTGGGTCATAGGAGACGAGAGCTGTGCTTTATGAGGCTTTGCTGGTAATCAGTAACTAAAGACCTCAAAAGCAACATGTTTTTCTCAGCTTCCAGCTTCAGGGACTGCAGAGCAGCCTGGGTTACGCTGAGCATCCCTGGGCAAAACCTGCTTGTGAAATGTATAGCCAAGGGCTCATTTTGAAAAACTAAAGCCAAAAGTGCTAATCTGCTAAATAACGTGTTTGTCAGTGTTCTTGCATGATGAAATATAGAATATTCCTACCAAAAAACCAACAAAAAAGCGTGCTCTCTGCTTGATGCTTTTAAAAGCTTTCCCAATTTGTCAAAAATCATAATCTGGTTTTCAAAATCCCTTTGAGAAAAGTTTGGATGGGTTCTTCATAGTATGGACAGGTTAGGGGAGTGTTGCCAGGGACTCTGTTCTTCTCCTGTACTCCAGCAGCTTTGCCAGAGTTCCTTTCACTGCAGTTTCACGTTTTGGGAACCACTTATTCTGCATTTGCTCTGTAGATTCATCACTGCAGTGACTGCTATGAAATGTTCTGAGAGAGACAATGGTCCTCAGAGGGTGAAGAAGACCAGGGCTGCTCAATGGGATCCTGAACCACGGGGACGTGGCTGCAGTGGGGGGAAAAATCTCCCTGGCCTTATGAACTCCACAGAAGCTGCATGAAATTCTCACTGAATGCCACAGTATTTACGTGTGGTAAAGATGACACTGCAGGAACAAGCAGAATAAAGGTAAAACAATAGAAAAAAAAGCTTTCTAAAGCTGGTAGCAGTGGGAGGAATGCTAAAGGTGAAAGAGCTTCATCTGAAGTCCACACACATTCTCATGAACCTTGCTCTCCACCATTTATTCCGGAAGTAACTGTATTTCACTTCAAAGGTGAATTTAACAAACACTACGTAATTGGAGAAGGTGAACTTTTGGGAGTAGAAGGCAGTGAAGCAGAAGGTCACACAGTACCTCAGTCATCTCACAGCCACAGCCCCCTTCTGCAGCTAAAAAAAGGAGTGTGGCAGGCCCTTTAATTCTGGAGTGCAGCAGGGAGCTCACAGATGGACCTCAGAGTGCAAAGGAAGCACTTGCCTGAATTCCATAAAATGCAAGATATCCTGTAATCTGCTGCGCTGAACCAGAAATTATTGCACACTGTCAGCAGTTCCCTCAGGACATTAGTAAGGGATTTCTCCATTAAATGATTCCAAGAAGAGTTCACCCATCAGCATCTCATGCTCATATCATTCTCAACATGAATACGTTTTTTAATTTTTTTTACCTGACATTAAAAATACCTTTATCAAATACTCCCTCGTGTACGGGCATAATACATCCATACTGTTATTTTGGGGACATAATGTTTAATGGGAAAGTAATAAGTATATTGCATGAGTGGCTAAGAATTTTAAAAGGAGATTTCTGGTAGCAAACTCCTGTTAAACACAGTCTATTATCAGGAGCAAGCCCTGAGAACGACATTTAGTGGACTGGTCCTTCACTGCCCTGTAGGAATGTCAGAATCTTCCTTTTGCTTTCTTCTTTGGAATCCCACCTTGGAAATGCCAGAAGAACAGCTGAGCTCTGTCCTAACCCCCTGTGCTGTTCATCCCCTCCCAGGGATGTGTGACAGGGATCACTCCTCGAGCTTCAGGCATTGCCTGTGTTGTGTTTCTTTGGCCAGTCTGGTCTAAGTGTACAACCCCCACATAACTCCACTGTCCTGTGGAGCCACCCCAGAGAAAATACCCATGGACAGGTGATATTAGTGCAACACCCACCCTAATGAGCAAATAATGATTTGATTTAGTATTTAATATAATACTGAATAGGAAACAAAATGTTTGCCGTCAGTGGGAATTCTGGTGTGCTGGTCAAAAACCCACATGTAACAACTAAAACTCAGTGGGAAACCAATAAAGGTTTTGTATTTCCTGGCTTTAATTTCAGAAGTTTTTCAGCAGCACATGCATTTTCCAGGCATTTAAAGGCCCTTACTCCCTGTTTCTCTCCTTTCTTCATATGATGATATCACAGAAAAGTTGTTTTCACTTATAAAATTAAAAATGACAGATTTAATTTTTTTTTTCAAATGTGTAGTCACTTATTTAATCTGATTTTTATTACCATTATCTACTCTCTAATTCCAACAGTTCTTGAGCTGTAACCTAACACATTCAGGAGTTGTTATATGTCATAGAAATACTATGGCATCCATTACAAATCACAGGTGTGAAGTCACAGACTTGGACTGACTTCAACAGACATTAACCAAAAAGAAATCAGAATCACCACAGCAGTTAAAAAATTGTCCTCCTGCTGCTCCTTTCAGTAGTTAGTACACAAAATTGCTTTTAACTGCAGGAGAGCTTAATCCAGTAATAATCTCAGCTAGTTCCATCTATTTCAAAGGTCTCTGTAGACACAGACAAAAGAGAGAATCCCTTTTTACATTAAAAGGAACACTCTGCTTCCTTGTCTCCTTTTCTCTCTCAGGGACTATCCCTCTCCTGTTACACACAAATGAATTGTTCTATATGTTTGCTATTTTTTGGGTTATATTTTTCAGCTGAACAAATCACCTTGCAGTTAAAGCTGCTCTCTGTTCTCACTCAGACTCCACACTCTCATATGTCAGTGACACTCTCCACTGATCAAGGGAATAAAGCCTGCAGGCTTCAGACCCAGGGGTTCTATAAAGTCCTCATCACCAGGTCACATCTAAAGCTTCATTTTTTTGTGTGTGTGTGTGACTTGTTTCGTGATGGTGCAGAAATTAACCCTTCAGATGGTTAATTATTTGTATCCCCATGCTCTGAATTCCTGTCATCATGTCAACACCGAGGAATCTCCTTGTCACAGGCTGCAAATGCAGGTTGCAGCTTGGGTTTTTGATTTTCTGATATCTCCTTTGTGGAATATGGAAAAAAAAAAGGGTTTTGTTCTCGTACTGAGAAGCAGGAGGAAGTTTATTTTGGAACAGGTAATCAGTTGTAGTGTTTTGGACTTCTGCATTTGTCACAGATGTTCACAGACTGGCAGTATTTAAAAAGAAACCACAGCACACAAAACATTTTGCAAATTATAAGTTAATAAGAACATAATTTTAGGTTAAACACTTAGCATGTGTATATAAACCAGGCAAGAATTACATATAAATCATCACACTTTAAACCAAAAATAAAGATGAAACTAGCACTCTAAAACTGTGTATATAATTATCCTCAACATTTTGTGGGCGTTGTATTACACCCTCTTCCTCTGCACATCTCTAGATTCTGTGGGGCAATGCCCTTTCTCCCTCAAGTTTGTACAGCACCTCACATGACAAAGTACAACAATTGGGTGATTTTCTCAAAAGCTGCTTGTGTGGATATGTGCAGATTTGCAGTATCAGAGAACCACAAAACCACAAAGGGATTTAGAGCTATTTTTACTTTTAGAGGAAAGTCACAGTTTAAAGTGTGATAAGGAAATTATATTCCTTTGCTTAAGGACAGGAGAGCTCTGTGTGCCCTGCAGGCTTTCTGAAATGCTGAATACCAGCAGTTTCCAATTATTTTGGTGGCACTGCTGGATGTTCTGTGGTACTGAAAACCACCTTTAAAAGGCTTAAACGTTGATAAGAAAGACTAAATTTGCTTACCTATACTTGTAATTTTTTTCAGTTGCAGGTGTCTAAATCTGGGCTCCCAAAGGAGAGGAGACAGTGTCTTCATCTGCCTTTAGGAATTTGCACTTGTTATTCATTCTTTCTACCTCAGTGTCCCCACCTGAAAACAAGGCTGGTAATAGGTATATTTATGACAAGGTAGGACTTGTAAATTAGTGACTGCAAAGCACATGGAACCACCAAGATGGGAAGGCCCCAGAAAAACATTTATTATTAGTGAAGTTGTATTACTTCAGACTTTGCAGGCCCCAGAGCACTTTCTGAAGCCACAGCACTGTTGGATGAGCTGGGCTGTATTTCTGTTTTGGGTCACAATGTATATGGAAAGAACCATTCTATGTATCTCAGAACCCCTTTTTTTTATAGAAAAGATTCAACCAGCTTACTTATTTCAACAAAATACATAAAAGAAAAAAATATAGAATAAGAGATACCAAAGTAATAGAAGAGCAGGAAGCTTTAAAGATGAAATAGGATTATTTTTGCACAAAAGTATCCTATTCAATTCCATTCAGTCAATCTTCCTGTTACACACAGCCTACAAAAGAAACCCCAAACACCAGCAGAGCTGCAAGGCTCCAGTGAGGTGAAGCCAGATGAGAGCCACAGTAATGAACAGTACTCCCATTTTTTGAACAGAAGAGAGATAGAAGTAACCAAAACCAACTCTCTAACCGGTTCAGAGAGCTCTGGAGGTGTATTCATCTGGCTTCACAAGACAGAAAGAAAATTCCCTTCATTTTCATAACTATAAGCTCAACAACCAAGTGAGAGAAAAAGAAATGAAGAATTCTATCATGTTACTCTGATTCAGTATCTCTGCCCTCTGATAAAAAAAAAGGAAGCAATAGAATAAATCAGAGATTTGTGTCTAATCAACTATTCCTGTCCTAACAGAAGGAGGTCAGAAGAATTAATACTCTAGGAACTCTCTTTAATTATCTCTTTCTTTGTCTTTATTTACTTTCCTAGGAACACATCCATATAAAACTCCGTCTCAGAAAAAAAAGAAAGGGTAGCACATGCATAAAGCAGAGATCAGTTATTAGTGTTGTTAGTCAGGACACCCAACAGTTTGCTCAGTATCACCTACACCAGAAAACGCTGTGTGCAACAAAGACAGGAAAGTTCTCAATATTGCAGGCTAATACTGCCTAAGAGCTGAACAATCCTGGCACTGAATTCCACACTGACTACACTGAGCTTTTGCCTGTTTTGAAACTGCAAATTAAATTCTTTACAATACCTATCCCTTTCTGGAGGAAAAACCTATTTACACATTAATAATGTTGTTCTTCCCAATGAAATACCTTTGAAAAGACCCTAATCAGTGCAGTCAAACTTATTAGGATCCTGTAATGATTTCTATTTGTAAAAGGCTGAGAGCTGTGCTTTCCCATTTTGCACTCCACCTGCTGAGAGTGTCTAGTCTACGTCTTCCTCAAGTCTGGCAGCTTTAGAGCCTCAAGAGTTCCTATCACCTGATCTTGGAGGAAGGAAATGACTCATTTTGCCTCAATGGCAAACCCACAGCAGGTTGTGCTGCCTCAAACATGCAGCACTCAATCAGATGTGGTTGTGGAGCACTTATTATCAACAATAAACAAAGAAAATGGAAAAATACTCCTCTACAAATATGCTTCAATGATGTTTTGACAACTGTCACTTTTCTGTGTGTCACTATTTCCTACCCACAGTGAAGCTGCTTCTGCCTCCAGCAATAACACCCTGTCTAAGCACTACTGAGAGAGGGGCAAATCTGGGGGCTGGGGAGTGGATCCATCTCACCAGTTTGAATTAGGCAGGTATTTTAATTTAGAAACCTAGTTCCTCTCTAGTGAATGGCAAGTGCTCTGGTCAAAACTTCCTTCCATCATTTTATGCTTCCATCTTGGAACACCCTCTGATGGTTGGTGTCAAGCCACTCCTGGTCACTTGGGTTCCTCCAGGGTCCATGGAGAGAGATTTGTCCCTTCTGATGTCAAAACCTACACTGGTGATTAGATGGAAACGATCCTGTTTTCACATTTTGTTTGAGAATCTGACTCCCAGATTTCAGAAACTGTCAGTGATATTGTTTCAATGATAATACGCATAAAATTAAATGAGAAATGAGAGAGGGGAGCAATGAGAGATGGAGAAAAAAAATGAAGAGGGAAGAGAAAGACAAAATTGGAGGATGAAAAATGGTGAGGTCAGGGGGAAAGGAAATATAAAAAGGGAATAAGAAAAGAAAAGAAAGTTAGAAAGAGGGGGGCTAAGAATGAAAGTGAGGAACAGAAGTGAGACAGAGATGGGAACAGGAAAGGCCTTAGTAAAGGCAAAGGAGGTGTAAAGCAAATGAAGGAATAAGTAGGGATGGACCTACCACAAATCCTGACACATTAGCAATCAGTGTTACTTCTGAGCATGCAAATGAAGATAATGGCAAAATAATTTAAATAAATAATTTACCACAGTGCATCTGTTTTAAAGGATTTGCAAAGTAGCAGTGGAAAGGGAGCACCTGACATTTAATAAATGCTGCAGTCTGCACAGGCTCCATCCTGCTCCGCATGATGATGAGGAGGGCAACAGAAAATGCTGTGCTAACAGTGGACAAATATGTCTGTAGAGCTGGCCCTCTGTTCTGGAGCATCAGCTACTGACACAAGCACTTTCTTCCAACTCATGTGTGCTAAAAGCCAAGATCTGAAAAAGAAGCTGCCACCCTCAGGCTGCCCAGGGCTCATGACTGGCCCAACAAATGCCTCAGAAGTCATTACCAAGTCCCAGGTTAATTTTTTTCTTGAGACTGACTCACTCTGTTTTTACAACTGATAATGAGATTCTCACCAGCTCAGGAGGAGGAGGAAGAGGCACAGCTGGGGGCAAGGACACAGTCCCGTGTGCTTAGGAGGAATCCTGAATTAAAAATTCAAGTTGCCCAAAGATGCAAATGGCTTTGAAGACCTCAGGTCCCAGTAAATGTGTGCTCACATTGCAAACCCCAGCACATTCTTTGGTACAGGGAGCCAGTGTTGGGAGGGATTTCCATGGACTGAGCTACATAAGAACCTGGAGAGGACAAAGTTCATTATTTGGTATCTACCAGCATAACCCCTGCACAGCCAGCCTGATTCTTATTGGTGGTATTGACACTTCACTTTCATTAATACAAGTGACATCAAACAGGAATAGAGAAAGAAGTGTAGCTCTGCCAAACAAACTCCTACTTAGTCTGTTTCTTAAAAAAACCTGTCACTTTCTGGAAATTCTTCTATTACACAAGTTAAAAAAAATAACAAGAAATAGTCATAGAAGAACATATTCCATACAGATAGATAATGACTCTTTGTAGTTGATCTTCTTGTCTCCAAACAGTCAAAGGATAAAACAGAACACGTTCCAGGAGAGGGTTGAGCTCTAGTTTAACAATCTCCAAATGCAGAAACAACTGACAGTAAATGTGTAGGTCATTCTTAAAACAGAAAAGGTCACACTCCAGTCTTAAATAGTCAGATAATCTCGCTGTAATTCACCATAGCCCAAGAAATTTTGAAAATATTATTTCATATAGCAAGCTTTATAACATGGCAGGAAAATAAGATAAAACCCTATATGAAGAATCATAGAATCTCCTGAGCTGGAATGGACCCACAAGGATCATGCTGTCCAACTGCTGGCCCTGCACAGGACAACCCAAAGATCACACCATGTGCCTGAGGGCATTGCCCAAATGCTTCTTGAAATCTGTCAAGATCTGTGACCACCCTCTGGTGAAGAACCTTTTCCTAATAGCCAGGCTAATCCTCCCCTGTCACTGCTTCATGCTGTTAAATAATCCTATAGTTAGTCAAAATACACAAAATACAAATAAGAAGCCAACTCTCATAACCTTCACATTAAGATCAACCTTAACAAACTACCCCAAACACATGAAAAACAACCCACGTGAAAACGGTTTGACTTGTAAGAGCACTGATTGTGATGAGAATATCTTAAATGCACTGTGCAAAGGTATAATTTTATGCAACAGATATGTACACCTTGTTCCTTTTTGTGACCCCTTTGTAACTATTACTTTAAAACAGCCTCTAACTTTAAAGAACAGGCTGCTCTCTTGCACATGCAGCTCCACTGAAGCTTGAACAACAAGAACATACCTTACATAACAAACACCTATAACCTTTCCACCCCAAAATCATTGGAAGAAGTAAACTTCACTCCTAGTCACAGTGTGCCACAGTCCTTGATGCTCTGCCCATTGACCAAATCCTTGCAGGTCTGCTTAAAGCTTCATGAACATCTCGGCCAGCAGTGCTCAGCACACACAGAGGACAACTGGAGGCCATCTGACAAGAAAAAATCTACAATAAATCTACAGCAGCCTGGCCTAGGAGGGGCAAACCCTAACCAGGAATCAGAAGGAGCCCTGGAAACTGGAATTTTCCTTTCACATGGAGATGGTTGTACTTGTTTTATGAACAGGTTGTTCACACCTATGCTTGCTGGTCACCTCCTCTTCTTCTTCCTCTGTGTCCTCTCTCTTTCTGCACCAGTGTTGTGGGACTGTGTCACGTAGCCCTAGAAAAATAACACCCCCCATGCTCTCTCTCAAGCTTCCTGTCTATAAATAGCAGACAGAAAGGTGCTGGGGGCTGCTTTACTTCCCTTTTCTTCTGAAAGAGGGTGTGGGTAACTTTCAAATATGACACCCCTGCAGAGGAAAGTCTTAGAGGAAGTGCTCTCCCAGCCACAGAGAGAGAGCTGCATGCTCTGGATGGAGCAGGAGTGGCCTGAGGAGCACTTCAAACAGGTCCCTCTTCCCTGCAGGTAACACAGCTGGGTTTTCTGAACCATTCCATGTCACCAAAGAAACCTCACTGTAAGGCCTGCAATTCAGAGCAGGAAAGAAATCCCGGGAAAAGAGAGAGACAATTCCCTCTCCATCCTGCAGGAAGGCTCCTGTAAGTCACTTCTTCAGCAATTTAAAGCAAAAATTGTCTGGTTTTACATTGTCTCTACATTATTTCTGCAGTGGTAATATCTTCATGACCTTGTCTTGCTGTCTTGGGAAAGAGATAATACCAAATACTTGTCAATTCTATATTTTCTACCTTCAAAGCACTGCAAGGAGGAATTAAGCATCTTCTGTTGCTCTCTCCATAACTAAGCCCATTGCTCTGATGATAGAGAATAAAATATCGTAAAGCTTTCATGTGGAAAATTTATCCCAGAAGAATTAACTAACCATGGGAAGAGACTAAACTCTGGTCTCATCAGGCAATTCTGGCCAGTTCAGTTCATGGTTAATGTGTATTTTTTGCAAAGACCAAAGATGTACTAAAATAGCAATAAATCTGACTGTCTTCACCTGGTGTGGTTCTTGAGCATGAGTCAACGTAAGAAGTATGAGAGTTGTACTGAATTCTCTGCTGACTGTGCAAATAAATACTTGTGGAAATAACAATTGTGAAGTGAGCCAGAATTACATTCCATCTGTGACCATCCCAGCCTTTAAGAAT
This sequence comes from Pachyramphus minor, assembly GCA_013397135.1. Lineage (NCBI taxonomy): Eukaryota > Metazoa > Chordata > Aves > Passeriformes > Tyrannidae > Pachyramphus > Pachyramphus minor. Next base: position 2,695,809 of record VYXB01003697.1, read on the forward strand.
GGGCAGCTGCTGTTTGAACAGCAACTACAAGCAATATTACAGAAGTGAGATTTTCAGGATTATTTGCACCCAAACCCTGATCTTGAGGAGATGTTTGGTGGTATGAAGTGTGTTAACCAACTCAAAGTCAGGGCAAGGTGTGTTTTATTCTCCAAACTTATTCCTTGAAGACCAACAATTCCTTAGCACAGGCTGACAAGAAAATCATTTGCAGAATGTGCAAAAAAGCCTTTGCTTTAAAAGCACTGTTGCATTTGTGTCTGCAGCGAGGTTACACACAAGATGAGCACGAGCAAATGGCTCCCACGCAGGAGGATTGATTTCCCCTATTTCTCATTCCTACTCAAGGGCACAGCTCGTAATTAGGGTCAGGTTTTCAAAGAGTGCAGGTAGTATTTAGGCATCAAAATAAGTGGCCAGATTTTTGCAAGATTTGCCTCAGAGTGTGGGATAAGACAGTGCTATGAATCACAGAGGTGCTGAGCGTTAAACACTTCTTAAAATCAGGTCTTTTGTACACACCTAAATTGAAGCTGAGCTCTTTCAAAAATCTACTCACACCTGGAACATCCTTCAAATTCTAAGTATTGGAAAAATGGGCCTTTAAAGCTTTGTGAGGTGCTAATTTTTACATGAATAGGGAACTGCTCTATATAGTGCCTATAAATCTGGCTGGCAGCAGTATTTAGGTAGCTCTGATTCTCCAGTGTTGTATAAACTCTCCAGCAGCACGCATTCCACAGGGAGGAGGGCAGATGTTGTGTGTCAGTGCTTACCTGTGTTAACTCTAAACCCTTCTGAAGCTGTGAAATAAATATTTTGCCAGCTAACAGGTGATGGCAAACAGTGCTGATGCATCAACCCCTTTTCAGCATATTGTCTACAGCCACTGCTGAGATTTCAAGAATTAAATGACATTTTAAGCTTTGAACCCTCTGAGACATAATAAAAGCAAGGTTCTTTCTACATGACTAACAGTATTTATTTCTATGAGGAGCCAAAACAAATTTATTTTTCTTATGCTCAAAAGCTAATACAGTGTAGAAACTGTGTGAGGTTTTAGATTAGACTCTCCTTTCACCATTAGTTGCTCTATTTATCTTCCCCCCCCCGCCCCAAAGCCGGTGAGTTCAGCCTTGCAGAATCCGTGCTGCTGACTCAGCTAACTGAGCCAAAACTCATAAAAATCTATTTAAAAAAGGTCCAATGATTTTATTTTCTAATCGTAAATATGAAATTTAATTAGCATCTCATTGCTAACGAAGTCACCACGGAAGACAAGACTGAGGAATCAGGGCCAGGGATGGAACACCAAGCGTAAAACAAAACAACTGTTATGCAGCCAGTTTAACTCCTGCTCTCCTCCACCCACGTCTCAGGTATTTTAAGAATGATGTGCTGTGTTCACAGGTTTCCTTCTCTGATAGCAAGGCCCTTCTATCCTCTGTGGCAGTAATTACTCCAGCATCATGTGAAATACAAAATAACAACAGATAAGGTTCACTCTGGATTAGAAAAAGAAGCAAGGCAAAGCAAGTTGGATCTGAATTCAAAATCCTGTTTTGTCATAAGCTACTCAGGTCAGCAAGTGTTTCAAATCCTGTAAAAGCAATAGACTCATCAACTGAGAAGAGAACTCTCATTATTCTCCAGGGTACTGCAAACATCGGGAAGATTAAAGGAATTTTTTTAAAGGAAGCATATGGAGAATTTTAAAAGCCTCTTCAAATAGGAATGTGTCCAGCCTTTTCATTGTTGGCACTCCCAGAAGCCACATCCTGGCTGAAATCAGCACTGAGGGTGGCATTACTGGGTGAGATTCTGTCACTGTGAGATATCTCTGCCATCTTCTCTCCGCAGTTCTCGAGAGGTCAGGAGCTCTTGCTCTGACTTTGCCCACGTCCGTCTGTGTGAGGGGGTCACAGGAGTACATTCCCCTGCACAGCAGCACAGTTACCTGGGCTGAAGGCAGGGATGGATGTCCTGCTGCTGCTCCACGAGGTGCCTGGGAGAGGGAGCACCTCACACAGCCCATCCCAGGAGACAGGACTCGCTGAGGCGAGGGCAAGGACCGTGGGAGAGCTCTGCAAGGGCTGCTGAACTGCAGTAACCACAAAAGTGTACTTTCTCCTTAGACTCACACTGAAATTGTTCACAGCAAGTCAGTGTGGGAGGAAGTGTTTACAGGACCTGTCCTGAGAGCCACCAATTACTAATAATTCCCAGATTGCTAGAAAAGCTTTAGAAGTAACTCTGTGAGTGGGCATTGCCCCTTGGCTGCTCTCAATGACAACATTCTCTGTGGTAAAAAGGACTTTATTAGTGCTGGTCCTGCTTACTTATATGCATCAGGATAATTTTATATTGCTGTTACATGGTCATTCACTTGTAGTAGCAAACAGCCACAACCCAGAGATGTCTCTGCCCAGACTGACTTGGGGAACACTGGACATTTTATCAGCAATGATGGTGATTGAGCCGATTGGTAGAGTTGAGGTAAGCTTAGCAAGGACAAACAGCTGTCTTCAAACACCACAGTCCCTGGTATCTTCAGTGGAGTGGTGATGTCACTCTCTGTAAATCAGGCTCATCCCAGTCCAAATTCCTGAAATAACTCTTTGTTTCTTTCTAATATTTATAATGTCACTCACCCTAGCAAGCAAAATAAAAGGAAATTAAACTTTCTCACTCCATAGTTTGAGGATCTGAAATAAATTATCCTGGTAAAGCATATTTGAAAAGAATACAGCAAGTTTAAAGCAATAACCATATGCTCCTTTTGGATTCTTATATGCAAGCTTTTGGCACTTAGCCAAAGATGTTGCCGTTCCTTTTCAGGACAGAACGGTCCAGATGGTGGCTTAGAACCCACACCCAACCATCAGAAGGTGTTTGTTCCACTCACTGTGTTTTCCTCTGCAGGAAATAAGGATTGCTGGTTTAGGCAGTACATTTTCTCTTGGACTTGCATAAGGCCAAATTTGTGGTAGAACAAATTTCTGGTCTGGGGTTACAGAGTTCAGTGCCTTCATGAGGGGAGGAGAAAGGTGGGCAGGAACCCATTTCTAGCCACAAAGAACATAATCCAGAAGGCCAGCATGTGTCATTGCCCAGCCCTAGGAATCTGATGCTCTGATATGACTCTTTCCAGCAGCTCTACATGCACAACAAGAGGATCAGTTTTGGACCACGTTGTCTGAAACCCAGTACAACAACCTGAACAACCTGTACTGTAGAGCCAACTGTTTGTGTTAAGCATTCTCCACAGGAGAAAAGAAGTGGAAGAATATCCCAGCTAAAAATGTGACTCTGCCAGTGAGGTCAGCACCCCTGTTAAGGCACAATGGCCTGTCTCTGCCTTCACACAGAGTTTTTTCTTTGTTTGCTGTGCTTGATGCTTTGCTTCATTTCCCTGAGGATCAGTCACAAAGGAGGGGACTGATGCCTTCAGCTCTGGAGTCTGCTGTACAGAGAGAAGTTTGGCAGTTCCCTTCTCTCACCTGATGCATCTGCCTTTTATGGGCTGGGAATCCAAACCCAAGAGGAAGAGGAAAGGAGATATTAAACAAGACAAGTGAGGTGAGTCAGACAAACTGGTCAGTTTGAGGGGACAGAGGGCTTGGGATGTCCTGTGAGGACCAAAGGAGCAATAACAAACCACCCTGTGCCTTTTCTCATGTTCTTTCCTCACAGCAGTTGAATATTCAAATCATCTTTACGTTCACTCCCTTTGTGCAGAGACTCTACTAGATCTGTGCTGACAGCATTATATGCAATAGCCAAGATTTCTAAATGCATCCAAGATTTCTAATACTGTCCTGCTCAAATAGCTCTGGATTTCTGCACTATAATAATGCACTTGCAATGAGTTTACATTTTCCTGCATTGCAGCACATGCTACAGTGTACCAGTAGCTTCTCAATAAATCCACAGCCTTCAAAGGGACATTCAAATTCTGATCATTTCTGTCTCAGATACAGCATTTTCCCGTTGTTCCTTGCAGGTGAAAAAGTTCCATCCTTCCCAAGACTGTATTCTCACATGGCTTCTAAAGCAAATACCAAGCCAAACACCATCCTCCCAGGTGTGCAACCCTTGTTGTTCAGTGATTCAGTGAAGGTGCTGCTGTCAATAGCATTTAATCCAGCAAAACTGCCTGGAAGCTGCTCTCAGTATGGATATGGATGAGTCACAAACCCACCATTCTGTAGTGTAACACTCCATATCAAAACACCCAAGGATCACTTTTCCTTCAGGCCACAGACTTGCAGATTAAAAAAAACCCCAACACATTCAGTGTTTCCAGCCTTATAGGAAAGGTAAAACTCCTTAATTTTTCTCAAACAACTCAAGCCAAAAGAAAACACACTCTTTTCTCTTCTGACACAAAAGTTTAAATATTTTTTTGTTTCACAGTGCATTGATATCTTCCGAGGTATAAATTGCAAAAATGAGAGAATAAAAGACAGAAGGAAATTAAACCTTCTACAATAAAACCTGTTAGTCTTGGGTGTTCCTGAAAAATATGTAACTGGAAATACAGGCATCTGTTATTGAAAGGATGAAACACACCCAAAATCTTCTTAAACAATCAAATATTGAGACTTACTCCGACTTAACTTTGGCAGGATATGTGAAGGAAGATTTGCAGTGTAGTAGCAGGGAAGAGTCTTACCTTAAACTTGTTTTTTTTTCTTGGGACAAAATCAGCTCAGCAATAGTTAAGGTGGTGGGGAAAATTTATGAAATTTTATATTTTCAGTCACTGCAAATTATTAGTGAAATAAATTTGATGATCTCACTAATTACCTCAAAAAACATATGGAGTAGCAACTACCTTGATGTGGTGCTGAGAGACACGATTTAGTGTTGGATTTGGCACTGCTGGGTTAAGGGTCTGACTTAAATGATCTTAAAGGTCTGTTCCAACCCAAATAACTCCATGATTCAGAAAAAGCCAGAGGTGCAGGCAGCAGATGCTGCAAAGACACTCTGACACTGTGAAACACTGGGATGCACCAGGAGACTTTGGGTCAAAATTGCAATCAGGGAGGAAAGTTCTTATAAACACAGACTTTATGAATGGACCTGCTTGGTCAGGGAGTAGTGTAGGTCACTGGTATTTTAATTGAGATTTAAAAGCCAAAAGCCTTCAAATGATCTTATTATGTGATAATCTCTCAGTTCATGATCAAGGAGAAAAGCTTCAATCACCATTTTCACTGTAGTTTGGAAATGTATTTGGTTTAATCTTTAGAAAACGAGTTGGAACAACCTTTGGGTGTTTTCCCAGTTTTCTCAGGATTCAAAAATTCAAAATTGAAAGGTGTCCTTATTAGTGTTTCAAACCTTGGAGGGACTTACTTTTGTGCTCAAATAATTAAGCGTGTGTAACAACCTATTAAACATACTCACCCTGATTTCAAATACAGGCACAGATAGATTGGAAATTATACACATATAGAGCTATAAAAATGAAATTGAAACAATCCATTAACTGCTAATGATAACCATATATGTACTGCTAGAACAAAGCCTTTCCTGCATTCAAAAGGAAAAAAAGAAATCCTTTCCCCAGTTTAAACAGAAAACTTATGTTACATTTACTCTTCAGCATCTCAATTACAACCTGAGGAGAATTTGCCAGCAAACACCCCGTGCTCAGGAGACTGGTGGGAATCTTTTCCTTGGCTCCACTGAAGCTGTTTTTCCCCTGAACTACAAAAACCAGGACTGACTTGGGCAAATAACAAGTATCTTTGTGTAAGGCCAAACTGGCCTCAGGGACCAGAACAAACATATCCCTTAACACTACACCAAGTTACTTCACACAGACAAATTCACTGAGGCAACAATTACTGCAAATAATATCACATACACAGCTGTATATACATTTATCCTTTTGACAAAACCAGAATGTTATAGCATTCCATTTGACATTTCTGATAGATTTCCAGAGAGATTTGACAAATTTCTCTTTCCTCTTGAGCTGCTAAACAGATTCACTGAAGTCGACAGCATCAGAAAGTAATGCCCCATCCAGCCCTGAAGATAAAATGGGTTTTGCAGGACTAACTTAACAGGAATATTCTCCTCACTCCATGTTCAGCAGCAGACAGGGCACACCAGGCTGCCAATTTTTGGTGCTAGAAGTAATGTACTTTTACAGGCTGTGAAAAAAACCCCTGTGTGTTTGCTTTTCGTATGAGAAAGTACAAAGTTCTTACCTGCTGGTGAAACGTTACGTGCACCCCATGTAGATCATTAAGCATGAGAATTCATGGTACTCACAAACTATTACCATTCCTAGAGCCCAACTATTTGGCAGAAGGTTATGAAGGAAGAAAAGTGTTGGAAATCAAAGTTCAGAGGAGCCCTTCATGTTTAACCCAGTGAGCAAACCTCCAGCCAAATCCACTGCCCACAGCTGGGACACTCCATGACAGGGAATATGGCAGAGCTGTTGCTTTGTCAAACTGCACTTTAAACAGCCTGGCACTGTCTCCTCCTCTTGCCTGAGAGGAGCAGAAGTGAGAGGATGATATAGGGAGAGAATACAGACTGAGGCAGCAGAGAGAAGGAAGCTTTTATCTCTCGTTGGATGTGTGCCACAGAGACCAATTATATACATTTGACAGCAACCATTATAATTCCAGAGTCCTTGAACAAATCACAAGCAGAAAGGTTACCTTCCTTGAAAATGTTCATTGCCATTAAATAACTGACCCAGACTAGAGGGTGAAGGCAGCACTCAAGAGAGAATTTGGGGGAAGGGAGAAAATGGAGAATCTTATTACATGTACACCTGAGAAAACCCCATTGTTTGCTCTGAAAGAGGAATTGCAGATTCACTGCAGATACTGGATTTGCAGCAAAGCAGACAGTGTTCTGCAAATGCAAATCCTACAGACAGTGGGGACAAAACAGGCGAGAGAAAGAATTTCTCTCTGATACCAGTGTCAAAACCTGACTAAATTTGGTCAGGTTTATGGTTTCACCCTCCTGTTTCAAAATCTTTTAGTTTAGATTGCCATGGAGGCTACTGACAAAGAAAGCTGCCACAGGTCAGATTCTACAGTTACACAACTTAATGACCACATCTAAGTGAAAGATGTTTCAATATCAAAGAGAGAGTTGAGGCATCTGCTAACAAGTGGGTACCTTACTCTCTCTCAATAATAGAGGCATAATATTGGGAGATTTAAGGATCTCTATGAATTTCATCCTCTGTAAGCAATCATTCCATATATCTGATGAAAAGTCTCACCAAGCAACAATATGTAAACCAAGGTGGTTTGGTGCATGGCATTCAGATTTCTTCAGCACATCCCAGTTATTTGGGATGTATCCTTCTAGAGAAGGTTCAAAGTGCCTTTCATTTTAACAGATACATGCAGTCAGATGGTTCTCTCTTTTCAGATGGTTTTCTCTTTCAACACATGTTGAAACTTTATTGTTCTCTTAATTCAGAGTTAAATCTAATTGGAAATCACTATTTGCAAAAGAACAGGGAGTCAAAGGTGTGATTCTGAATTTCTGTTCTGAGGTTGGCTCTCTCCATACAGGATTTGCTGGGTAGGATAGAAAGTTCCCAGGCTCTTTCCAGCTGAAATTCCTCCTCTGCCAGACATGTGATTCAAGAAACTAGACATACAAACACACACAAAAATAAAATTTCTGGCTCCAGATCCTCCTGCAAATGTCACAACCCAACTTTGACAATGCCTATTTTTAACATATTGTACAGCAAACTATCATGACACAAGAGAAAAAGGAGGAAGAGAGAGAGAAGAGATGTTGGCTCAGTCAATTTATTTCTGGGAGACATCAAGCCTTTACAAAAAGAACCAGTAATGAGGGCACAAAATGCTGAAGAAAAAAAAAAGGCACAAAATCAACAAGTTTTGTGGAATGACTCAAAGGAACACAAGTGCTGTTCACAGCACAAGATGACTTGTAACAGAGTAAGAAAGAGTCATGTTAGACCTGTATGTATAAAATGAGCTCTTATTTTATTGTTCTAGACTTGTGGACTTTTTGCAAGATCCAAAAGGCAAAGATATTTTAATGTACCTGTTTCTGTATTCAGAAGAGAATGCTCACAGCTCAAAGGCCACAGTTTTCAGCTCTGAATCAGAAAGGATATATTATAATTGCAAACATAAAATTTAAGCTCCTTTCACTCATAAGGAGAGGGACAATTTGAGACAGCAGGACAGATAGCTAAAGAGAATTCTCCCACATAATAATTCTCTTATTAATTCAGCTGAGTTTAGTAAGTGATCCTTCCTCAGTACCCAAAAGCCCACACCAGAGCATCCATAGAAATAAATCTTCAGTCTCAATGGTCCTGCTTAAGAAGGTGAAACTAAAATATTTCATCAAAGAAATGTACTTATTTGTCACATCTGATTCAAAGTTTACAAACTTCAGCAAGGAATAATACCAACTGTTGCCCTTGGATGCAGTTTTCAGCCATGCCTGATCCTGGTGACTCACCGATATATCTGGTATAAAAGAAATTAAATATTTCCAGATCCTAGGAGCAAAGTTACTCCCACTACAGCATTAAAGTTGAGAACCTCTATCTCTGAGACTTGGAATCCCACAAGGATTCCACAAGGAATCAACAGGAAAAAAATACGCCAATGTCAGACCAGAAGTTCTGCTGTTGGACAGGAAGTCAAAAAGTCTATTAAGTTTAGTAAAAAGGCTTATGAACCACCAAAACTAATTTTTACAGCTTTCCAAAGACAATTTGCATTGTACTCTCCCATTTTTTCATCTGCTCTCAATCCCCTCACTCTTCCTCTGCTGCAGGTTGCACAGTCTGCAGAGGAAAGGGGAGCTGGGAGACTGCACCAGTTCCTCCAGTTCCCCTGCAGGGACACAGTGGGCATGGCAAGGCAGCAGAAAGTAAGCCCATATATCAGAAGTTCCTCTCAATTTGAATGCAACATCAAGATAAAAACAGAGAGAGAAACCTGATGGAGAGTTGTGATGGGGAGATAGGGAGGAGTGGGATGGTAGAGAAGGGATAGAATACACACAGTCAGGGCAGGCTGTGTTGGGGAGTGGAGAGGAAGCTAAGGGGTGTTATAAGTGTTAGAAAAGTCTGGTTTTGAGACAGAAACAGAGACACTGGATGACAGTGGTTATTGGTTGTGAATAACTAAATGCAAGTGGAAGGAAGTGTAGAAGTCTTGTATTTTGGGATGCACCCCCAAAACCTGCAAATCCTGCACATGTACATGACAGGCAGGATGGAGATGTGAGTGCAAGGACAACCCAGTGGAGAGACAACACCACTGTGTGTGAAAAACACACAATGTGCAGGAGAGAGAGGATGGAGCAGGAAGTAGGAGTGTGTGTGTGAAGCTAGAGGAGCACTGGGAAAGGGGAACACCAGAACAAGAAGGAACTGACAGAGGGGAAGGCAAGAAAGATTAAGAACTTGGGTGAGGAGGCACAGTCTAGTGCACAGGTATGAAAGAGAAGGCAGAGGGAAAGGAAAGGCACCAACAAGGGAAACATCTATCACACAAAAAACATGCTTGATGAGAAACAGGCATAAGAAGATGGTGAAAAAGATAATAAGAGATGCATAGGGCTGAGAATAGAATAAAGGAAGTGAGAAGACCAAATTAAAAGAGGGGGGAAAAAAACAAATAAGAAAGATCTTATTAGTCAACAGAAAGCACAAATCTCAGTGAAGAGATTTAAAGAAAAGGCTAAGGCTCAACACAGTATGGGCAGAACCAGACACTCCCTACAGACCAGTCCTTTCATCTCCCCTCTCCAGACCTCCATACCAACTCTCCTTCCCAGTGGACCCTTCCCTTAAGAACACATTGGCACCTCCAGCCACAGCCTGTTTGCCTGTTTGCCTCCCCGAACCCGGGGCTCCAAAGATCGGTGCATGCAAAGGACAGCGAGACCTCCGGGGGGCACAGAAGGTGCGAACGGAGCCACTTCCAAAGAAACATCGGCTGGAAAATCAACACAAAACCCACAAAAAGTGGAAGTGGGAGTCGTAGTGATCAGAGCCAAGCGCTGTGCTGGTCAGGCAGGTGGAGCTGCTCTGACAGCTGCTCTCCTTACCTTGGGTGCTCATGGGTGACTGGGCTGCCTCGCTGCTGCAGGCTGAGACTCTCTACGTCGCCTCCATGCAAATGCCAGTGTATTTGCAGGAGTCTTGGAGAGGTGGTTTGTTCTCTGCAGCTGCTGAAAAGTAAAGGATACACAAGGAGCAAAGCACCCCCTGGCCCCTAAAGTATAAAAGTTTCGGGAGAGTCTGGTGCACGGGCGGCAGAATGAGCAAAGAGCCACACAGAAAGTAAGAAAAAGTGTGTCAGAGACTGGGAGGGGCGGAGAAGGAAAATGCAAAGATCTGACAGGAAACCAGACTATAAATCTGCTTAGGGTTTGAAAAAAACACATTTCTGCTCCCCAGCAATAGAGCCTGTTTGCAAATGACTCTGCACACAGGTGACAGCAGAGCCCCAAGCACCACGCAAGCAAATCAAGAGGCACCTTTGCCCCTTCCCCAGGAAGAGCAGTGGGCAGAGGCGGCGGCAGCGCAAAGCCTGGCTCAGACAGAGGCAGCAGCCTGGCTCCACTGCCTCACTCCCAGCTCTCCAGACTTCCATGTTCCCTCAGGCAAAAGGGGACATGCTGGATGCCAGCCTTGCTGCTGCTGTGCCTCTCCCAGCACAGAGCGTCTCAGGGCATATGCTGGTGGAAAGCAGGAGGGAAAGGAAAAGGAAAGAAAGAACTGAGGGAAAGAGTTTCAAGTACAACAGTTCCAGGCAGAAGGAGTTCTGGGTTTTCCTGAGGTTTCAAAGGTTTCTCAAGAAATCATCTATTTCATATTCATTTCTAGCTGCCTTTGCTAGAAAGGTAGTCAACAGGGTTTGCTTTATGCATTAGATTATTTTGCAGTTGAATGGTACTTTAAACAGTGCATTTTCCAAAGGAAGTTTTGCTGACACAAAGAAGCCACAGTATCTTCTATTGCTTCAGTGCTGGACTCCAAGCTTAAGGCCAACATGAAACCCCCCTGTTGGTGGGTCTCATTGAGGACATTCACCTCTAGGCTGCAACCAGGAGCCTCCCACCACAGGCAAACCAACTGGAGCAAAATCAGCCAGTCCCTGCCCTCGCTGTTCTCCCTCTGTGTGGGACCAGGAGTAACCATCACTTCTAGAAACATCCTTGAGTGCTGCTGCCATCCTGCTCAGGGATCCTGAGCCCGAACACCTTGAACGATGTGCTGGTTCCTGTTGTGCTGCTGCCTATTTAATCCCAAGGGGGAAAACAGGGCACAGATGCCATTCTGGTCCCAGTCACTCCCGAGGCTTTACCTTTGCACTGGGCAGATGTGCACAAGTGAAGCCTCACTGGAGTCAGCAAAGGTCCTGGATGTGTGAGGATCCGAGAAAAGACGACTTGAAGGAATATGAGTGTGATAAGGATGTGTGTTTGTGAGGGTGATTGCAAAGCTCACCTGTCTAGAATACATTCTGCTCCCTGAATTTCAGCGAGGTTGTTTTTCTTTGAGGGTGACCAGAAGAAAGCAACTATGGGTATGTTTTTATTTCCTGAGAGGAAATAACAAAAATAAAAGCAGGAACACAAGCATAAGTGACGTACGACTGATAATTTAGGAATGTGGGGAGTGAAAAAGCATAATGACAGTAATGGAGTAAGAGAATGAGAAAGGAAAACAGAGCTGGTAGAGAATAAAAGAAAACACAACAAATGGAAAGTAAGTATAAAAGAACAGTGGAAAAACTATCAAAGGATACAGCGGTGTCAAAGACAACCGAATGGAGGAAGTGAGATGATTAAGTGAAAAGAAGAAATGTGAGGGAGAAAATACATGGCTTGAAGTGTTGTTACAATAACATGCAAAAGTGTTTTTAGCAAACTGAAAGACTGATTCCGGCAAAAATCATGAGGGAGCAAAACGCAGAAGTCAGCTCTGCCCCAGTTCTCCCTGATTTTTTCTCTAGTTTCATGTGTTTGTACCTGTACCGGGACTGGTGAGGGTGTAAGTTTATCCATAAAGGAATTCCAGTTCTCTAAATCAAGATTACTCAAAGAATAAGGAAGACAGGAATTTCTGTCTCTGGCTGAACAACAGCAGAACACCCCATGTCCCTACCAAATTTTTTCAGTGGGGAAATACTGTTTTGTGCTACTGATATTCATGTGCAACTTTACCAAAATTCACTGCAGAGCAAACTTGGAGCTGCATGTGACAAGGTGCAGGAAAGCCTCCTGCTTTGAGCAGCCAAAAAAATCTATCCATGTGACAACTGCACAGGTGAGGTTCTGCAGTTTCTGATGGGGTGAAAGTGATATTTTGGGGGAAAAACTGTGAAATAGAGCAGTAAGAATCATGGCCTACAATTATTCAGTCAAAACCAATATATTACTTTTGAGTCAAGCTTTCTGCTGCTTTCACAGAGGAAGCTGATTTGTGCATGCAACAGAGGAACCATTTTGAGCACAAGCAGAGAAACTCTGCTGGCAGGAGGCTTTGTGGCTGCGCTTCGATTTAAAACCCACAGATCTTCCACACATGGTTCCCAACCTGAAAGGAAAAACATGCTAGAAATTCAGATCAGGACTCACCAAGTCTCATTACAGCTTTCTCCTTCTGTCCTTGATTTCTTCAGCTAACAGGGTGTCAGACAGCACATTCTGAAATTGCCCTATGGAGCCAAGCGGGGGGTCAGGTATCATTTGTTCCTGTTTCTGCTTTTGTTTTTTGTTTTAATGTTGTAGATCACTAACAGCTCAAAAAGTACAGCAATTCTTTTAAGGGAGATCCCACATTTCCCTGGGCCTAAAGTGGTGCCCTAGAGATGAAGCAATTATCCAGTGAAGCCTGAGCAGCTTTAAGGAATCTATCACTGAAACTCAAAGGACCTAAAATTCTCATAGTCATAAAGGCTTTACTGGCAAACTGAGATTAGAGCTGAGCAGGATCCAGTCATCAATCACAAAGCCACACGGAACTGAGTATCAACTTTTTTTTTTTTATAAGAATTTACAGTCTTAATCCCAGTTTTCAGTTATAAAAAATTCTCTCAAGCTATAAAAGTGTTACGGTGAGGTTACAGTTCCTTGAGGCTGGTGGACTGAAGTTATGTGTTTCACACAATGTAAGTGTAGAAAGTAATTATGTTCTGTTTGCCAACCAGAAAATACAAGAAAATTCAGGTGCACCACCTGAAATACAGCAAAAAGCTGCAGAGTTTCAATCAGGGGCTTTCCTGACCCAAATGTAGGGTCTAGGATCTTGACTAGTAGAATTCTAAGCAGGAAAATTTCCTCTTTTTCTAGCAAGAGAAAGGAATTGTCCCAAAAAGATATCTGTTTCTGTCATCTGATTCTTTTTTTTTTACAATAATAAAAAAAGTCCACTGGAACTTTCCGTTTAACAAGCTGTCCAGTTAAGGGGTAATAATAAACAATACTTCCTTTTTTTGTTGTTGTTGTTTGTTTGTTTGTTTGTGTGTGTTTTTTGGTTTTGTGTTTGGTTTTTGTTGGGTGGGTTTGTTTGTTTGTTTTTGTGGGGTTTTTTTTTTTAGTTGGTTGGTTTTAGGTTTTTTTGGGGTGTTGGTTTATTTTTGGTTATGGCTTCTCAGATTTCTTTCATTAAACTTGGTACAGGAAACAATAAATTGCACCTCTGCCTGCAAAGTCACCTGGAAGGACACACCTGGTATGTTTGTTGTCTCCCTCTTTCCCAGAGACTTCAGCAAAGAAGGGCATATTTAGTTCCTTGCAATCACTCTGATTTTGCAGGATCTGAGCCCTAATGGTATAACCTGAATAACAAGTGCATGTTAAGCCTTTGGGTGGTGCTGCACCTTCCTTTCCTCCAGGTTTTTACTTTGGAATGATTGCATAAAAAAACCCAGCAAAATTTCAACATTATTCTATTATTCCATTAGGGTGATCAAGCAGTGGAGAGGATTTGGAATCTAGGATATTCCTCTGTGTTGTTGTTGGCCTCCAAAGTGTTTTGCTCAGGGTGACTTTCATACCATGACATTGTTATTGGTATGAAATATATGGAAAGTTTCTCTTCTTCTCTTTTTAGACTTCCTACAGTGGAAGGTTCTCCTTCTGCACCATGACTTCCTACAGAAGGCCTTTTTCACAGAGGTGATTCATCAGCTCAGGGGAGGCCCTAAGTCAGAACTGAAGCTGCCACTGAGCTTTAAATAGCTGCAGACCAAAGAGTGAAAAAATATCAGCCTTTGGAAGTAAAGAAACACGAAACTATCCAGCTCTTAATCTGCTGCTCCTTTTCTTCTATTCCCTTCTTCTCCCCAGAGATCCATCCCAGCCCATGAGGAGACTGCCCTTGACTCCTTATCAGTGTAACAGTCCTGAAAATCCCTGGATACCAGAAACGCATTTCACAAACTAGTGATTTGAGAACTAATATATTGCATTTCTCCTGCATGCCTGGGCACAGCAGCACCGTCTATATTGTTAACACAACCCTTCCAACTCTTTAGAGCAGAGAAACAGAAGTATTAAATATTTCCCCCGTTTTACATATTTTATATTATCAGCCTTGCTCAACTATCCTTAGAGACTATCACTCTTACTTAAGGATGCTCACAATTTATCATTTTTCTCTGGAGATCTGACTTCCAGAACAGAAGTATTTCCCTATTCAATTCACCAGCCTGTGGATAAGCAGCTGTTAGTGTTCATTTGCCTTTTCTAGGCATTAACATCAAAAATGCCCTTTGATCTTAAAAAGTGACACACGGCAGGGTTTCTTTAACACCTTTGGGGGTAATGGCTTAAATCCAGCAGGGAAATGTTCTTATCTATAGGTTTATGATACACATTTAAACAGTGTTTCAATTGCCTGAACTATGAAATAAGATGACAGGCAAACATATATCAGTGGGGAACAGACAGTGTAAAATTCCCTCTTTCATTTGGCAGTGGTGGGAGTTATGTATTTTTGCACTAAATGTACATTCTCTGTTGAGTTCAACAGTATTATGGGATTTATCTGAGTCAGATAGTAGCATATGCACCCATTATGGAAATGAAAATCCAATCTGGGATCTGGGTTCCCAATCCATGGCACAGGGGGTGCCAAAAGACCAGCTCTCCACCAAAGCAAAGAACCCAGATTTGGGGTTTTGACAGGACAAAGGGGAAAGGCTTTATGCTGAAAGAGGGTAGATTTAGATGGGATACTGGGAATAAAATTTCTCCCTGTTGGATTGGGGAGGCCCTGGCACAGGTTGCCCAGAGAAGCTGTGGCTGCCCCATCCCTGGAAGTGTCCAAGGCCAGGTTGGACGGGGCTTGGAGCAACCTGGGCTGGTGGAAGGTGTCCCTGCCCATGGCAAGTGTGGAACTGGATGGGCTTTAAGGTCCCTTCCAACCCAAACCATGCAGGGATTCTACAATTCCATGATTCTATGACCTATTCCACCCCTTGTGGGGGTCAAAGGGAGGGAAGCTCCAGACTCTGTGATGCTCTTCCCAGAAAAGTCAGAGTTAATTTACTTATTACTCCAACAAGTCTCTTTTCTTTACACTTATATAATTCAGCAAAACTGGGTATGAGCCATAGATGAGGTGCTTATGCTCTTCCTAATGTTCTTAATTACATGTCCACAGGGCCTAAAATCCAAGGATCTTTAAACTTTCCATACAAATGATTTAGTTTCACAGCAACCAATGAGTATATTTATATCCATACTCAATAGATGATGTGACAAAGTATTGGGGTGTTAAGAAAAGAATATTTATTCCCCCTTAAAAGTGTTAATAATGGAGGTATTTTCACATAATTCAATTTTAAAAAATACTGATGATCTATTAAAAAAAACCCCACAAAACAACACAAAACAACAACTGGCAAAAGTTAAAAAATCAAGGAAAAAACTTGGAACATTTTTTGATAAAATCAAGGGGGACAGGAAGGAATCCAATCACTATTACTGGGAAAAAAAAAATAAAAATAAAGAGTTCAGATCATTATCACCAGAACAAATAGTGGGAAAAAAATAATTTTAGTTCAAAAACTTCCGTTAAATTTTTTTCTAAATAAATTAATCAGTCCCATATCTCATCTTTTGCTTAAAATACAAGGTCATCTTTCTCCATTTATACAATGGCAGCATTGTCAGTATGTGTTCTGATTTTTAGACTGAAGGGTTTAACATATCTGCAATCTGAAGGAATAATCTATCAAACTTGAAATTTAGAAGATGTAAGGAGAGGTTGAGTTACTTATTTTTGTTTGTTTGTTTGTTTGAAAATGGAAGGTTTCTTGTCCTCTTTATAGGTCAGCATTTATTCCAATTATAAAAGTATGCAGATTTTTAATAGAGACAAATTGAAAGCAACTGGAGAATGGGTCCCATTCTTCAACATTTTCTCTCTTTTTAATCTATACAAATTCTTCCAAAGGTCAGGAGGAGGAAAACTTGTGCTAAGAGCTGTGCTTTGAGAGAAAACATACCTCACAGAAACAAGAATATTAATAATATAAATGTTGTCATATCTAAAAAAGAATTTTATATTAACCCACACAGCTTGCATGGCAAGGGGATATTTTCCATAGTTCAGGTGTCCAGGGAATGTTGCCCAGAGCTGGAAGTTAAGGAGTTTTTAACCCTCATTGCAGCTCTGATGCCAACATCCGCTGTGATTCACATAATCCAAGAGAGAACCGCGACACCCCTGAACTTGAAACTGTTACATAAATGAGATGTGTCAAAACCAAACCAGGGAGCCCCACGTGAGCACATCACAAGTAAGTGTTAGAAAAGCAAGAATTACTATATTGAGTCACACCAAAGATCCGTCTCTCCCGGAGAACAGAAACTGTATTTTCCCAAAGCTGGAGCCTGAACTCATCCTTATGGAAATACAGCTCTACTGCAGGAACACGAGCTGGTTCATTACAGAGGAGACAGGGATAAGCTTATGAAACAGGAATTTGCCAAAAGCAACTTGGGCTAAGTCAGTAATTTGATGGAAAAGTTATCAGACCCAGAGGCCAGACTGAGATATTACCATGTTATGCCTTATTTCTCCTTATTGTTTCCTTTAAATAGAAGAGTCAAACTCATATGCACAGCTTATTCTGCCACGACAGCAACGATCACTGCTGAGAGCAGAGCTTTCCCAGGCAGGTTATGAACATATCATGCATTCCAGGCAAGGGGAAGAGGGCAGGAGCAGCAGGGAGTGGGAAGTTCTCAGGTGGTTTTCACCAACCTGCAAGGCTGAACTGGCCTGTGTGACTTACAGCCCAGCCCTGAGCTCACAGAGATCTTGGTGTCACACTCGATCCAGGACGTGTGGTTTCTCTGTGCCTTGCTACTTATAAATTATTTTTTCAGCTTTGGATGTATTTGTTCTCCCAAGCTCTCATGCTCATTTTCCTTTTTAACTCTGCAGCTCCCAGGGGAAGGACACTGAGCATTCCTGCAGAAGAGCTCCTAAGATGCCTATAAATGGTGGTCATATATCATGGAGTATTTTACATATGTGAGATTAAACATGGCCATAAAACTATATGACTGCTATTTATTGATCCATAAATGAATACCTGGGTTTGATTTTTTAATATTTCTCTTTGAAACAATGGCATAAGTTTCTGGAAGCTTTCTCACTGCACGACAACTCTGTGTTAGAGTATTAAATACCTTTACATCAATATATAGGATTTCATTCCAGTGTCCATGTACCCACAGACATTAGAGGCCAAGGAATTTGTAGCAAACATTAATTCACTTGTCATTCATGGAGTTACTTCTGATGCACCTGATGTAACAGAATGTAGATACCACATCTCAGAATATGCAATGGAAATGAAATTAATTTAAGCTTCCACAGGCTGAGTCTAGGGGTTTTTTTTATCTGTAGATCTGAATCGCCACCATTGTAGTAAATTCTTAAATTTATGACATTAATAGATAATGATCTCTAATAAAACTGAAGGCTGATTTTATGAGACATTACACTAATTACCTGGTTTGATGTGTTAATTACCTGATTCTTGTGTAAAACACACCAGGCCACTGCTGAGCTCACTGACCCCCATCCATTCACAGAATGCCTACATTGTATTTTGTGTGTAGGAGGGAAAGGGCAAAGAGATGGACACAGTCCCTTCACATTAAGACTTAAAAAAAAAAAATTGTCCAAAATTTACAGCACTGCAAAGTGCTTTAGAATTTAAGAGTCTAAAAAGTTATGGATAGAACAGAGAAACCATATTGTCTGTTTATGAAAAGACATCAAATTATGTATTTATCCTATTTTGACTCACCAAAATATGAAAAACTGCTTATAAACTTGTAGGCTTAAGCTTCCAGTGAGTAAAACTTGTAAATTTTAAGAAACCCCAGTGACTCCTAAATTGGACTTTCAGTGAGACAAAGAAGCAATAATCTTAAGAGTATTGACAGAAATAGGGAACCCACCATTTTATATTAGGATTTAGAGAATTATATATTCCCCTTGCAACAACTGCATCAAATTCTTATCCTTACATTATGAAAGAAACCAAATTCTATATTCTATCGTGGGTCTGTTGAGCTCTTTCTCTACACCAATATAATTGAGGAATTTAACAGTTGCTCACACTAATCCTGAATATTTATCCACAACAAAATAATTCTTTCTCAAAACATACCACCAGACAGTCTCTTACTAATTACATCCCTGTTGTTACCGACTCTCCTGCGTTTCTTCTGAGCAGGAGTCCTGCACATCCTGGTCCTGAGGTATTTCTCTCATCATTAAAAATTAATGTGTGCATGGAGTATATTTGCTTTCACTGTATTTAACAGCTCACTAACAGGTGATTAAAGGGTTTTTAGCACCATCCATTTAACAAACAAGACAGGCACTTCCTTCAGGAACGGTCAGCAATCCATTTCTGGCTGTTCCAGTTTCGCAGGGAAAAAGTCAAGTGTGGTTTGGGTCTTAAGGGACAAACACATCGACAACAGGCTGTCAGGAAGGCTGAGAGCTGCTTGGAAAACTATCAGTCTTCTACTGACACATCAGGGAATGGGTTTCCTAGGAAGCATTCTCCAAAATCTTTGTCCTATTCTGTTCTCACAGAGCCTGACTCTGGTGACTGGTAGATTGCTCATAAAATGTGAGAGAAGTTGAAAGAGGGAATCTGATTTTTCTCTGGCTGTTAGTTTTAGGAAGTGTCTTTCTATAAAAAAATTGATTTCAGTAATAGAATATTCTTAAATTAAGTACATATTATTTCCAGTGTGGGAATGAATTCAAAAGGAAGTAAATAATAACAAAAGGTGGGGGCCTGAGCCAATTAAACTGACCTGGTTCTGTGCCTGTGTTTGGGGTCCAGCAGAACTCCAGCACCCCAAACTCCAATTTCAGGAAGCACAACCACAGAGGAACACAAAGTCCTTGTCTGGCTCTGTGACCACGTGCAGGCAAGAAAGGGAAAAAGGGGAAGGAAACAAAAAGGCTTCCGTTTCCTACAGGCTGGAAACCCTGAGTGTAAAGCTGTTTTTAGCTCTGCCTGCCAGAGAGGCGAGTAAGACACATGGCAGAACCGTGATCAGCTCCTGAAACTGCAGCAAACCACACAAATGTGCTTCCCTGAGACCCCTGGACCAAACACGGGGTTAATGAATGGCTGTATCTGAGTCCAGCTTGGTCCAGGAAGATATTTCTGGTCATGTCTTTAACATGTGACTGGATGTCTCAGACATTCATAACTTAGTTAAAATTACTACTCACTGTACAATCTCCACACACTTCCCAAAGTTGCATATTTACTTTCAAGTGTGCTGCAGCACAAGCAAAATTATCTTTGGTAAATAATATCCTGCTGTAATAGTGAGCATCCATAAAATATTCTCTGCACAGAGAGTTAATCCAGCACATGACAGTAACAGAGTGTCTGGAATCTAATGAAGGATGAGAAAGAAGGTGGGTAATCCACCATATAGGGATAATACTATTTAATTTATTTCTTTATACAGAAGGTCTAGAAAATATTTCACATTTAGACACAGCCTGTGTCTGAAAATACAAGCAAAGTAACTAAGCAATCATATAATCAAAGTAATGAGGCAAATAAGCACAATTTGGAGATGGGTACGTAAGTTACAGAAGAATTAACTCTTGAAAAGACAAGAGTACAAGCTGTTAGTAGCCAACAGATGAAGATCTGTTCAAAAGCTGTAGCTCTCCATAGTTCTGAACAGACAAAGTAAAAAAAAAAAACAACTAATGGAAATGGAAGAGTAGGGAAATTGTCTTAAAAGTGATTCCATGCATAGAGAACACTGTTCTGGCCCAAAAATCACACAGCAGTTACTGGCCTAAGACCTGTCTGAGGAATACTCTGATGCTTGATGGCTTCAGAGAGAAGAATAGAGATGACAGCAAGGAAGAAAAGAAAGCTCTAAATGTAGAATCTCCAGGGAATCAAGAAAATCATACAGAAATATTGCATTTGAGATGATGGAAGTGAAAGGAGAGAACAGAAAACCAAACCCTGGACATGGAGTGTTGGTAGAAGGGGCTGCTGAGCTGGTGGGGAAGGATCAGTAAAGATGGAAACACAGATATTCAGACAAAGGGGGAGATTTTGTCCTGATTTCTTGAAACAGACCAAGAATAAGTTTACATTTCTAGAGACAGTGGTAGTGTTCTGCTTTCAGCAAAAGATAAGAACTATACATTTATTATGAATAGTACTGCACAGTGCTACAATACCTTCGTCTAAGGTTCTCAGCAGTCACTGTTTTTCCCAAAGAAAGAAGCTCAGTAATGTTGACCTGTCCATGGAGAAAAAAACAGGACCAGAAATTTCACAGAACAGCCACAGACATTCTTACCAGAGGCAAACAAGAAGTGACCTCATAAGACTTAGCACAGTTTGATCCTTATTACATTAAAATCAAGGTCCAACCTTTTTTCCATGTGGGAAACCATTGTGGACACCTTAGGTATAAGAAACAAAACAAGTATGATAGTAAGGAACAAAAGGCCTTGTAAAGATGAACTAACAAGGAAGAAAAGTGAGGGGAAAGACTAAGATGATGATCCAGTGCTTTCAGCAGAGGCTTTCACTTTGCTGAGTCTGGTCTAAACTGACAGCCCTGGCTGGGAGCAAGAGCTGAAGCGTTCAGAGGAGTGGGGAAGGAGAGCTCACTTTTATATTTTGCTGAGTTGAAAAGTGTCACTTTTCATTTTGCTTTTATGGTCGCTGGAGACCATCACTGCTCACCCTGGATTGGCTTTCCCTGCCCTGCAGAAAGTAAATGACATCTGAGGAGGCAGTAACTGTGTGGTTTATCGGCTCATTACATGGTACCCCCACAAAACCACTGCAGGCTCATCTTCACTGCCTCAGTTTTACATCACTTGGGTGAAGCAGAGCACCAGGGATGGTTACTTTTGTTTGTATAAATCTCAACAGCTTTACAACAGGGAGGCAGGAACACAATGTCTGCTGTGAAAAGCCCAGGGGAAAGTACCACCATGACAGGAGACCTTGTAGGAACTCGCTGTCCTTGAAGAGAGAAGGGGGGGTAGGGAGAACTCTCAGGATATGTAGTGGAATGTGCACATGGTAGAGGCACTGGGTGAATCTTATTTCTGGAATAAGACATATAGATCTTTTTAGCTGAATTCAGAATGTCTCCATATGCTGTGAGGGGCTGAAGGTAATGCAGAAAGGACAGATTATTTCTGGCATGACCCTGAGAGCAGAGAAAGGGGCACTTCAAAGGCCAACTGCTTCTTTTTGGTTACAGAATTCAGATTAACCCACTGTGAGGCTTTCAAAGGAGGAGACAACTTTGGGTATGATAGACCTCTCATTTTTCTAATGAATACACAGTACTCCTGTGGAAGAAGAGGAGGAAGAGGAGGCAGCACCCAGCTATGCTGCTGGAATGGTCAGAAGCAAAGAGTAACTAATTCTGTCATGGAGAAAAAGAGAGTAAGAGAAAATAAGAACAGTCATTGTGTGTTCAATGACTGGATGGTACCAGGGATGTGAAGTCAGAGACTGGAGGATCAATGGCACAAACACAACCTGCCACTCTGCAGCTCCCTGTAATTGAGGTAGCTGCTAATTGTCCCGAAAATTGTGCATCATTATAATTAAGGAAGAAGACTAAGACTAAGTTAGTGTCCTGGATCTCAATTCTGCAAAGTCTTACATTGGTTGTTCTTCTTCCATACTGTGAACAGTCCTACTGAAATATCAGAGCTTAAAATTAAGGCTACCAATAAGTCTCTGCAGGATCAAGACCAAGGATTGTATTTTAAATCCCATGTTAATCTAGGAAAGTGCCTTTATGAGAAAGACATTAGAATAAAGTAGACTGCAAAGCATATTCCATTAATTCCAGGATCCTAGAACCTATGCAAGCTGTGCCAGTCATTAGAATTTCTGGTCTTCCTCAAAGTCATCAGAGATTAATATGATTGCTGCAGCAAAGGGCTACAAATACTACTGAGAAATAAAACATTTACATGCATATAAAGCCAGACTAAATTTGATTGCCTTTGTACAGCATCTTCGTATTTGTGTTGATATATTTGCTGTCATAAAGTGGTAAAAAGAAGACACTAATTTCTCTGCATTATTTTGAGTGCTGAATATATCAATACTGTGAAACAGCGAGGTGAAAGCAGGAGAGAAAGGAGAGAGAACATATATCATAAACAGCTGTGCAAATCCAGCCTTTCCTCCCATCAAGGGTAAGTCATTAGCTGTGTTATTATCAAAGCAACGACACATGCAGAGAAAAGGAGAGGGTTTGGGGTGGGTTTTTCACATAAGAGGTAAAAGGACTCTTTCCATGGTGCTTCTGTGACTGTTTTCACTGCCTCAAGCAAGTTGCATTAACCCCCCCTGTATTAGACATCTTCCATTACCTCCACATGGATGCAGAGAGGGTTATCTCATACATTAGCTTCTTATTCAGATAGCTAATGACTTCAACCAGACAAAAAGTACTAAAAGTAAAGCCCAGAAAATTTAATTGGAATAGTTTTAGAGTGTACAAACTCCTAGCAGCTAGCAGAGCCAGAATCAAAAGTGAACTTTAAGGCTCTGTACAAATTGAAAGATGGATTAAAATATACTTCTGCTCATTTCTTTTGTATTTACAGTAGATTAAATTATTATACTTGGTTCTTTTTGAGATTTATTTCCCCCTCCTCCCCAAGTGCCTGACTCTTTTCCTTGTTCCTGCATGAAAAGAGACATTTCCACACAAAATCATATGAAGGAGATCAGGGCTTATTTAAGAAATCATTGCCTCCAAACTCAGGCCCTCATTTGCTTCCCAATGCTGACTTAAGAGAGCAGGCAGTGATCTGAAAATGTGGAACCAGAGAATATGCACACTTGGCAGTTCCCAGCTCCTCGTTCCCGTAGACGCTCAGTCACTTCTGGCGTTTGCTGTCCCTGTTTGCCTTCCCCAAACCAGTAGCACAACTCCCTCAGCTGCCTTGGTGTTCCTTGCTGCTTTCTGCCACCTGCACGTGTGACACTGATTAATTCAGCTCAGAGGGACCTCCCTGGTTTGGGCCAGGAGGGCGAGCACAGCTTTCCTCTCGTAAGCACAACACCGGCTTAAATCCCAGCACAAGGCCCCGGGCTCTGATTTGCACCTGATGTGCCACTGCCATCTGACAGCGTGGGTACAAACCAAATGTCCAGGTCCCAAGTGTTTCCACACCACAGCAAATAGGAGCAAACACCTCCTTCCTCTCCCTCTGCCCCCACAGTGGTCACTCCCCACCATCCCAAACCCTGACAGCCGGGCCGTGCTCTGCTACCTCAAAAACTTCATTACTTCAACAAAATGTGTTGCAGCACATTTACCAATGCACTGTGAAGGATTATAAATAATTAAAACTAAACCATTCATGTCAGAAATAAAGGAACAAAGCCCATTTTGCACTGCACCATCCCTGATTTATTTTTATTGCATTCATTTAGCACGTTTGTTAATTCTCCAAACCCAGCAGCCTGCACAGAGTGGGGCTCACACACGTTGGTGAATGCTGGTGAGGCTGTGTCTTATTTCATAAAGGAATAGATCACTTTGGGTCAATAAAAACCATACAGAATACAGAAAACTAAAAACCAACTGCTTCTGGATTTCACACTCTGTTTTCCAAGTGTGTGCTGTTCTGAACATCTCTTTTTAAGAACCTTATCTGAATGCTGTGTTTGCAAAGGGGTACAAAATATGCAGACTCACACTCCAATTAGAAATAATTTTAAATACAGCTCTGGTTAATACCTACACTGTGAAAGACTGATATTATCTTGGCTGCTCCCTGACTTCCAGTGGT
The DNA here is from genome assembly GCA_013397135.1 of Pachyramphus minor. Lineage (NCBI taxonomy): Eukaryota > Metazoa > Chordata > Aves > Passeriformes > Tyrannidae > Pachyramphus > Pachyramphus minor. The sequence continues at coordinate 2,720,188 of VYXB01003697.1, forward strand.
CTTGTTTGTTAGTATCATAAATAACATTGCTTTCCTTTAAGTTGTAGTTTCATGAGGTGAGGATTTCTTTGGGGGTCCAGGTTATGAAAGTAGAGATTAGACATTTTTCCCTTATCCCTGTGCTATTCTCATCTTCTGTATTATTGATATATTTAAAATAAAAAAAAAAAAGCTCTGATCAAATATAAAGAAGGATAAACAAGCACATCACCTCAGATCTACAGGTAGTAATATGAAGCCATAATGTAAAAAAAACTACTCTTCTTCTTCATCTCATTGTTAAAGAGATTCTGGGTGGAGGTGTATGCAAATCTATAGACAAATTCCTGTATTAAACACTGAAACAATTCCTCAAAATAAATAAAATCATAATGTGCTTAAAAGGTCTACTTAAAATTATTTTAGAACAAATATACACATGCACCTACAGCAAAATAAAATTCTGGAATTATGTTGGACCCTTCCAATTCCATTCATTTTATCACAAACCCGGGTTTCTCTTTATGGCTCAGTCCCTGACAGCAGTGACTCCTTTAACAGAAAAAGCCATTTGGGCTTTCTTTACTGGAAGATTGCCTAAGAAATTTGGAATGCACAAATTTATGTGAGAACCAGGAGAAAGCAGGATGCTTATCTCTCTTAAGTGTCTCTTCTTATGATTCTGCCAATATTTTTTCAAATTCTATGCAGGTATTTTTAATACTATGCTTAATTAATTCACACTATTCCAGTATTAATTATCCTACAAAATTTTGCAACCGCTGCAGAGTTATCTTTGGTAAAATTTCATAGGTTTATTGATTGCATGTCAATATTTTAATCATAAACAATTTCACAGATGGAATATTTTAAATCCTTCCTAAGGTTTCCATGAGCTTCTCTGGGTTATTTTTTCTTGCCATTTCAAGAGGAAATATATTCTCAGAAGTTAAAATGGGTGTAAACAGGTAAGAAAGATTTTGCTTCTGTTCTGATCTATTCTATACTATTCTCCACTGTTCTGTTCCATTCCCATGTGTTTCATGACACTGGAAGTGGGGAGGTTTGGAGACCCAAGTCCCTGCTCTTTTCTGGGAGTTTCCCTATTCATGAAACTGTAGAATATCCTCACCTGCATTCCAAGTGCACCACAGAAATCAAAACATTTAATCTTGCTACCTTTTCACAGCAAAAACACCTACAAAAATGAACAGGATGCAAAATTAGGTGTGTTTAATTCTGAAAACTTGCTATCCTACATAATGTTTCCCAGCACAAACAGCTACTTCATACCTGGGCAAATTACCAACTACAAGTGCCCTGCTCCCAGAGAGGATTTGGGCACATGTAGCCCTGCAGTCTGTAGTACAAAGTGTGCTCAGTCTGGCATAAAAGGCACTTGGAGAAAAATCCATTCCTTGCTGACATGAATCCAAGTGCTGCACAGTGAGGGGGGCTCTTCTGTGTGCAGTGGGGGCTTTATGCAGGGAAATGCAAAGGGGGGAGTATTTGGTGAGTTAAGGTCTAAGGAGATGGGGGGAAGCAAATCATCTGCTCTAATTCACAGTGAGAGGGAAATTCTGCACAGCCTCTGCTGGGAGGGTCTTCAAGGAAGAGCAGCTGAGCTCACCTGACTCCCTCAGGAAGAGATCCCTGTGCCCACACCTCCACAGCCAGGACTGGAACAGACTCCAGAAGTAAATCTCCCTTGTCTCCCACAACCTACCACACTTGAAGTCTGAACTTATGCACGTAATTATTATTCTACTCCATTCATCTTTATGCATGAACTGGGTTTATTTTATTTTTCTAAGCCATTATTTAATACAATAGGCAGTGCAGAAACTAAGAAGCTAATACAATCACTTCAGCTGTGTACTGCACGCTTGCCTGGCTGAAAATGTAAAAATGTCACAATGCATGAAGTATATCAGAAGTGTCACCAGCCTGGTTTGGTATGCAAAAGAGCAACTGGAGAAATTATTTCATTTTAAATAAAATATTATATATATTCCAAATTAAATCTCTCCTACTATACCTTCAGTAATTAACAACTAGTTTTTGAAGAAATTTTTCACTGATTTTTAGATATTTATAAGTGATGCAAACCAAACTATTGACAGGACTCAGACCCAGACGGAGATGTGAATGTGCAGGCTTGTCATACCTGAGGTTTCAAACAAATGGGAACAGTTAAGGTGCCTCCCAACTCCTAGAAAGGGAACAGCTCTGAAAACTGTTTTGTGTTGACTAATGCTGCAGATACAAATCTTCCCAAAGGACCCAATGCTTCAACTAATGATGCTCAGTTTTAAACCCCAATGCTTCTTATATTTGGCATCTCTTATTTTCTACCTTACACATAATTTTCACCAGAGGGAAGCAGCTACAGAAGGACCTGCTGTGCTCATCTGAGCACTGTGATTTTTTTCATACATGTGAACTTTATAAGGGGTTGCAGTTCAGTTTTGGTCCTGGGGAAACACAGTTATGTTGCTGTGGTAGTGAAATGACACAACTACACCCGAACCAGTAACGAGCAAAGCAGAATACACAAGTCTTCATCTTCAGCCTGAGAACAGCAAACAGGTGGAGAGTCAGTCCCTGGCCATACCAGGGCTTCTGGTGCCCTTCAGCACAGCTCAAATCCTGTTTGCCCTCACTGGCAGGGCAGAAAGTGAGAGCTTCATAAGCAGGACCATGAATAAGAGCAACTGGAGCCCAGGACTGGGTGCCCAGAACCAGCCTGGGCTGTTGAGTTCCCACTTGGTCTGTTATATCTATTCCAGTGCCTGAGCCACCACAGCAACAGGCAGCAGTGTATTAACACAATCATCATAACAATGACGACTCTTCATTAGTGAAGAAATACTATTTAAATCACTTTTTCTATTTATATTAACAAAAATCCCCACTAAGTAAATCTGCATTTCACAAATGACAGTGACCTCGCTCTGCTGCTGCTGCAAGCACAACTTGCTTTAGGGCAATAGTCTCTTAACAATCATCAGTTTACAGCAAATGAACATTTATCTGATTTTTTTTTTTGGTATTTTATTGTATTGTATTTCTGTAATGGTGCTTGAAATTAACATTTTTACTCTGGTTATTTTTTTTCACTTTTTTGATCACTAATGTAGTAAATTATACCAGCAAAATGACTACAACAGTTTCATTTGTGTCCTAAAAACCTATTGTCTGAGTAAAAATTGTGCAGCTTTTTGAGGTTGACTATCTTATTTCTAAGGTCATCCTTGGACCTACTGACCTACACCAAACTGGCTCCACCTCAAATATCCTCAAGAAGAATCCTATCAGATTAAAAGCATGAAATGAAAGAGGAAAACAGAGCCAAGACACTTGTTTACATCATCAAAGATAGCATCATCTGTAACTAGTCCAAGTGTTCCAGTGACATCCATGGGCTTTCTTGTTGTGAGACCCCTGTTGTATTCTACAGATTTTAAAAAAGCCTCATAAGTTGAGGTATTCAACAAGCTGCTGCACATAATTTATCTGCCTTTAATTTATAGGAACATGATTCTGTATCACTGTACTTATTTTAACAAAGAGGTTTTTTAACTGGTAAAACTAAATGCATATTTAATTTATTTTACCCAGTAAAGAAACCTTCAGAAAATCAATTTCCATTTTCAAAGGTATCCCAGCAGGTTGGATGTCCCATTACCACAGTACTGCACCTCTTACATCCAGTTTTATGTGACATCTGGTATCATTTCTTTTCCATGATTCTATTACTTCTGGAAAACTGTGCTAAAATATCATTATAAATGTAACTTAAAACTGACAAAAGCTGTGAAAATCAAAGCTGATCACTGGCAGGTTTGGCTGCACAGCTGATGATTGAGGCACACATTTTCACATTTCTGCCATCCTATGGCCAAACTTCTTTATACTTTCCCCTTACAACTACCAATAGCAGTGTTTATAACCTGCCAAGTCATGAAGTGCCTACTAAAATATCTTTTTTTCTGGTGTGTAGATAAGTGCTTAATCAAATGACAGTATGTGGTATCCTAATGTTGAACCACTGACTGAATTAAAATCTACTGTTTTGCAAAGTATGGGATCTCAAAATGTGCATTTCATCCTCCTGCAGAGCTGGGAAGCAACACCTTCAAAATCTTGCCTTTGATACTGTGGTATAGACTGAGCACAAGTCGCTGTGAGGAGCTGTCCTGTACAGGGGAAACCTTGCAAAACTCACACTGGGCTCCCCTGCTACCTTTCAAACTGTTCCTTGGAACCACAGCAACTCCCACCTGTGATTCTGTGATTGTGCAGAACCCAAACCATAAACTACAGCTCTGTAACTCAATCCTGACCTGCTTTGTGTCTCAGACAAAACATTGATCCGACTGCTGAGCCATTCCCAGCATTTCAGTGCTACTGCACCTGCTTCTGCTGCTTCCTCAGTGAAGTGTCCTTGACATTCCCATGTCCATTGACTTCCACTCAGCCTGGTTCCTCTTCAGGTGTTTCTGGGGAGTTTTGATATTCTTGTACCTGGCATTTTGCAATCAATGAGCGCAGCTTCAGGAGGAACCCTGATTTAGGTGTGTACCAGCATACCCAGGAATTACGAGGGCTTTTTCTGGAGCTGCAATGTGCACAACATCACAGTGAATAATGCTGCACTCCCCCAGCTGGTGTAAGGAATGGCTGTAAAAATAATCACCTCACAGCCCAGGAGTGACACAGCTGAGGTTCCCTCTGCATCCTTGATTCATCTGGAGGTGTGTGTTGCCCCTCATCCACACTAGCACGGGTTTCAAAGGCAATTAAGGGAATCAGATGCTCCTGTTTCACTGAAGTTCCAAGGAATGTAGCTCTCCAGTCAGTTTTACAAACTGTTGAAAAGTATAATTTACAGTATTTAATTATACAATCCTTCTGTCTTACTCAAGGATAGATGGTGCTTACTAAAGCTGTGTCTGAACAAGTGTAATCAACTTCTTGAATTTTAGTATATCCTTAAATCCCATTTCCTTTAGTGGGAATGTAATGAATCTCTGATTTGATGAGGTGTGATGCTTACTTTAAAATAATACCTGAAAGCAGAAGAGGAAACCATCTCACATCTGAGCACTTTTCTTTCCTGAACTGCAAGAGGACTCAGAAGGGAAGAGGAAGACAAGAATGTGTGTTTCTTAAGAATGCCTTCTTAAGAAGGCAAAAAGAATGAAGATAAGATTTCCAAATGTGGAAGTTGTCTCCTGGCTATTCACAGAATTAGTATGTAGACTACACAATAGAAGTATCTATATTCAGTATAAACACTTATTTTTTACTTGCTAAAATAGAACCATTGAAATTTGGAAAAGGAAACCACAGGTAAGGCAGTGCCAGCAATCATTCCAATCTACTGATAATAATCAGCCCATGTGACAGGAGACATTCAATTTTTTATAACCTGGATCTATGTCAGGTGATTGGGATCAGAAAATAGAGGGCAATTTGTTTCTAACACTTCTTTGTTGCACATTTTTTACAAGGTTTTAACCTCCAGCAACTCTGGGATTTGAAAGGAGGGGGTATCTCCCTTACACAATATCCCTACATCCCACATCAGACTAAGAGTAAATTCCAGCAAGCCATTAACTGTGTGTAAATCAATGAAAACCAACCAAACAAAAATAAATCCCAGAGACCAAACACATAAGATCAGAATTTCCAAGTACTTGCCTGATTTATAGACTCTCTTTACTAATTCTGAACCCAAGCCTGTTATCAGCCCTTGAGCAGTGCATCAGGAATGCCACACAGCCACTGGTCTTTATCCTTATCTTCATCACCATTTCCCCTCTGCCACTTCAACACAGCACAGAAAAAGCAACAACTATTCTCCTCTTGGATATCACTACAGGCATTTTTGCTCATTATTTTGATATTATGTACTCATTGCTGAGCACACGTTTGCTGTTGCAAATATAGTTGTTGTCCTCATGCATCACTCTTTAATAAGCTGCTGCCAAAAGTGCCTTAAGATGCCCAACACGTAGAGCTACAACACGTAAAATACAGACCAAACTGCAAGGTGCTTGTGTGTGTGCACACATGGAACAAACAGCAAGGAAGGAAGCACTTTTACAGCTTGTCCTGGTGGAAGATTGTGCTGCAACACAGGATAAGGTGATGCTGTGCCATGGTCACACAAACCTGCACAATAATTCAGTATTGCACCTACACTGTGTGCAGAAACAACAGCACCAGGAGGAACTGTTGCATCGAATTACTACAAGTTGAAGTGAACATGGAGCTGCACATGCTGACTTCTTCCAAATATAGCATGACAGTATGGTTTTCCCGTCCAGATCTCTTTGAAGAGTTATGAGAGGTTCGGGCTTCTCGTGAGCAGTCACAGAGCTTCGAAAACGCCTATTTTTGTGCTGTGTTGCTGGTGACAGCATCTGTGGAACAATGGCACGGCATATGCCACAGGAATATAGCACTGAAATCAATCAAACCAGCCTCCTTTCCGTGCTGGAGGAAAAAAAAAAGTGAGACAGAAATATTTCCTATTTAGAAATGCATATGCTCCGAGCAGGCAGTGCCTCACCCCGAGCCCTGCGCAGGCAGCTCCGGCTCTGCCGGTGCTTTGTGGAGCTGCCTCAGGGCTCCTGGCTCAGCTCATCCCTGTTCCCGGCTGCTGCCGGAGCCCGCGGCCCCAGCACACACAGACAGAGCACGGGGGGTTTCACCTCTCAGAAAGAGCAGGTAAAATGCACCCCTGCTCCCAGCCCGCTCGCTGCAGAACACTTGCAGCGGAACCAGGTTTGGTTCTGTGCGTGTTTAACATCCTTCATCACAATGCCCGCTAAAATATCCTCGGGCAAAACTCAAAAGAAAAGGGAAAAAGAGAAGATGTCACCTTTCTTTTGGCGGTGAGGTGCCTTCATACTGCGAGGGACTGTCTCGGGGGTGATCAAAACAATTAGCACGTTGTTAAGTAATGAAGCTCACACAGCAGAAATCATCTTCTCCCTGATATCTCTGAGATCTTCTCAGAGGAAGGGACCCAATCCAGTCTTCTCAGTCGTGCTGCCCTTCAACACAGGAGACACCAGCACTTTGTGACAATTACTGTTCCCTAGAAAGCTGCTTTTCCCTGGCTGGAACACTGAGCATGTTTTTAGCTCATGGACTGTGGAATCCATATCGAAGGCCAGGTTGGATGGGGCTTGGAGCAACCTGGTCCTGTGGAAGTGTCCTGCCCATGGCAGTGGGGGGGAACTGGATGGCCTTCAGGGCCACTTCCAACCCAAACCACTCAGAGATTCTTTGACTCTAAGAAATCAGGTGACCTGATTCGGGTCATATGGAAGGCGAAACAGGAAAAGTTTCGGAAGCAAAGGTGGGGAAGTGTGAAGAGGCATTTAATTTAAATGCAAAGGGTGGGGGAGGGCAAGAGCTCATTCCGTGAACTTCCCCCCTGCTGTCATCCCAGGTTGTGTAAATATTAGCTATGTGAACTGGAATAATGGCTGGACTGTCTGAGAGGATGACAAGTGACAGCAAAGAACTGGGTCAGGATCAATCCCTATTTGCATACCAATTAGTTAATGTTCTTTCTTTTCTCATACAAACAGACAAAGAGTAATATTTCACACTTTTAAAACAGAAAGCTTCAAATGTCTTTCACACAATGACTTGTGTTGTATTTTTAGAAAATATGTTTAGGCCTCAGGAGCTCTTGCTAAAACTCCTTAATCCTGATTTTAAACTCATCTAATTCCCAGCTTTATCAACTCTGCTAATGTATCTTGTACCATTCACCTTCCCAGTAAACCCATGTGCTTAGCAAAGGGTTTCTTTCTGGCTCCAGAGCAATTGTGTTTTCGAAGCTCTGTGACTGCTCACGAGAAGCCCGAAATTTTGTCCCACAGTGCTTCTTTTTAACTCTTTTCACTGTATTTTGGGAGTGATGTTTGTGGCTTGCCTCTTATTCAAGCCACAGCCCCTCTGTCAACAAACCAAACCCCAAACATGTGGCACTCCAGCAGATTCCCCCTTAGGTCATCACTGAAACAGAGCTTGAATTCCCCCCTGTTTCTGTGCACAGCAAATTTATGATCGAAATTACAAGAATCGTTCATCTTTTTCAGGTTTATAGTGTAGTTCACTGCTGGAGCATTACCTCTCTTAAAGAGGCTACTTGCAGTAAGGAAATTGGAGAGAGGAACAGCTAGATGGAAACTTTCATCATTTGGACACTGTTCTTGTCCTTATTGATCCTTGCCTTAGTTCAGCCAATACCCCCAGCTCCAAGAAAAACCTTATTTCTAATGAGGGCAGAAGCATCAGAGAGACTCAGAAGGGTGGATTGGTAAAACCACCACTTTCCAGGCTTCTTTCTTCAAGAATTTTAATATTTCAAAGAATTAATTCTAAATGTTTTAAGAGCTTTAAATTAGTAGCTGTAACCTGATCATAAATTAAACATCTTCCCTTCCCAAGGGAAAGAAATGCCAAGTTATTTGTACACTTACTGTTTGTTTGCACTCTGCATCAAGATATTCCCTGGAAACTGATTTTTATTGTCAAAAGAATCTGGAAACATAATACAACTTCCATGCTAACTAATCTCATGTTATAACTTCATCAAGCAACTTGTACGTTTCTTGTCATGCACAAGCATCCCCCCAAAGCCATGAAATTTTAAATATGAACAAATATCTCCAAATCCACATAAGCAGAACACCTAATTCTCACATCAGAATGCAGATAGGTGAGAATATGTGTGCAATCATATCCAAAAGGAATTTCAGGTGATGTCAAAGCTTAAAGAAAGAGCACTGGCCAATTGGAGGAATCACAGTAACTCAGGCTTCTCTCTCCTGGCAAAATGGAAACTCAGAGTCCCAGTCATGCTCATATGCTGAGGCTGATACTATTTATTTATTTGTTTTGGTTTTTTTTAAATACAGTGCACTTCAAGTCACATCTGGTGCTGCATGGCCATAGAACACAAAGTAGTTGCTTAAAATCAAGCCAGAGGAAACCTAAAGGAAATTGGACATAGGATTGAAAATTAAAAAAAAAAATAAATTATGTGTTCCCATGCTGATTTTCCTCATTATGGAATGCCTCTTCCCCTAGATTTTTAAGCAAACTTAAGGGTTTTGGCCTTCTTTCTTGTTCCAATGAAAATGGAAGCTCTACTAGACACTCCAGGAATACACACTTTGATTGCATTAGGAATCATCTCTAGGTCAGTAGCCTGGAATACATTGGAGCCTTCAGATGTCATTTCTGCAGCTCCTTCTGTTATTAAGGAAAACTGGAAACAAATCCCAACTAGAGTAAAGTCATCCCAGAGCTCTGCTTCCCTATTGGTGCTTAGAGAGCAAAAAAATCCCTGTGTTTGTGAAACCCCAGGTGTTTGTCCCTGGGACAAGTTCTCCATCGGTTTTCCATAAGCTGAGGGCTGGGTTACACCAACTGCCCCCAAATAGTGAGTAAGTAATAATGACTCTTAATTGAGCCATAATTAGGACTTCACGTGGTAGATGTATCCCATTGGAGCAAAGAAACTGTCAAGTCAACTGCAGGAAGCTTGGGAAAACAGGAAATAGAAATTTTATAGGAGTTGGATTTCTGGAAATCATTAGCTATTGAGGTGGGATTGGCCAAAAGGTTCACAGATACAAGGAAAACATAAGTCTGTATCAATTTCTCAGTTTCTTCACCTCACAAATGGATTGACTCAAATTCCACAAACTTTAGACACACTCAGCCCTGTATAACAATCCTGCATGATCCCAAGTATGCATTTTTCTACAGTTAACAGAACTCCTATGGCACATCCATACGAAAAATATACTTTCTAACTGGAGAAAATTGAAATAATTACGTTCCTGGTGGCCTATTTGTTTTTTAAACAACATAAACAACAGTTGCTTTCTAGGTATTTGCAGATATCCACAAGTATGTGTCCAACTGCTCCTGGTTTCACTGGAAGTTGTGCCCTGGAGTGCACCTGTGTGCTGGTTTGGGCTGGGGGACAGTTAATTCTCTTCACAGTAGCTGGTATGGGGCTGTGTTTAGGATCTGTGCTGGAAAAAGAGTTAACACAGGGATGTTGTAGTTACTGTTGGGCAGCACTTACACAGAATAAAGGCTTTTTCTGCTCCTCACTCCAGTCCATCAGTGAGCAGGCTGGGAGTGCACAAGGATTTGGGATGGGACACAGCTGAGAGAGCTGATCCAACTGACATCAGGGATATCCCAGGACATACAGGGTCATGCTCAGCATGTGGAGCTGCAGGAAGAAGAAGGAAGGGGGGATGTTTGGAGTGATGGTGTTTGTCTTCCCAAGCCACCACTTGGTGTGCTGGAGCCCTGCAGTCCTGAGGATGGCTGAGCACCTTTCTGCTGAGGGGGAGAGCTGAATGAACACCTTGCTTTGCTTTGCTTTGCTTTGCTTTGGCACACAGCTTTTGCTTTACCTATTAAACCGTCTTTATCTCCACTCACGAGTGTTCTCACTTTTCCAATTCTCTCCCCCATCCCACAGGGAGGTGGGTGAGTGGCTGTCTGGGGTTAAACAACCACAACCTGAGAATTCCACTGCTACTTGTATGAAATCCATACAAGTAGCACAAGGCTGCTGGAGACATCCCTTTGCTAGTGCCCTAAAAACAAAGATGCACAAAGCTCAGTGGTTTCCAGTTGACAGAATATTTGCAGAGCCTCATGCCTAAATGTCATTTTATTGCATTCTCTCTGCTTCATTCCTTATAAATTAAAAGATGTGTGATTAATCAGTCGTGCTTTGGGTTCCACACAGGGATTCATGGCATGCCCTGCCAAACCCATAGCCCAAGTGTGCCACCTAATGGCCCCGGAGTCAGGAATGCTCCGATACTCCGAGTTCAGCAATAAAAACTAAAGGAAGCATCGCTGCACTTGTTGAGGTGGAGGAGGAGCTTTAGCATTATTTTGCTGAAGGACTTATCCACCACATTTCACTCGCAGTTCTGAAGGGCTGATGAAATAATTGTTCTAAGGCACTTTAAAAATTTTAGGTAAGCAAACATTTGTATGTGACTGTGAGGTTAAAGAATCTCACACAGCTTTAACCTCACAGTCCCGACCTCGTGGGCTACAAGCTGCACAAAAACTTGGGCAGTGCCTGGCTGCCTCCAAGCCTCACTGCCAAGTGACTGCAATCCAAGTGAAGTTGTGGTGAGTGGCAGCAGTAGATCCAGCCTGCTACATGAATGTGTTATTTCTTTTATCTGTTGAGGTACTTACAAAGGGCAAGCTTAATTTAGTGGATATCATCTCTTTAAAGGGCAGTCCAGAGTCAAGAGGAGTGTGACTGAAGAAGCATCAAGGAAAAAAACTACATGGAGGAGCTGTGGAATAACATTTGCAATGGTGACACATACAAAGAGAATATCATTACCTTATAAAATAAATACCACAGTAGCATGCACTAATGAAGTTGTCAAGCAATGTTCTTAAAACTACTATTCATCTAAAAATACTGTTAAGGAATAAAAAAGAAATACAAGGGCAATTTATTTTATATAACATTTACTATTGGGAAGCATAGCTACTTTATAATAATTCACAGAAGTAAGAATCACAAAGGTGGCACGGGTGTTACAGATTAAGGAAATGAGTTACTGATTTGGTTGTGTGCTCAGAAACCGAACACCAGGAAGGAGGTTTGGGATTTACGTTTCCATCGCTTACTGTCAATCCCTGTTTTCTACTACTTGAAAAGGAGATTCAGAAAATGCTTACATTTGCATGGGATTAATGATTTATTATAAACACAGTGTGCCAGCAGATGAACAAGGGAGGAAAATGCTCCTTGGCGTTCAAGCTATTTTCTCATGTACTCAGTGCTTCCTGTTCATTATCATCAGCTAATAATGCAAAATCTAAACCTAAATATTGACAGATACAAAGCTGTATGGCAAGATGGTGTTTACATTTATTTTGAAGTAACTTATAATAACTCCCCATTTCTTTCCAAACACACCTGAATTCTGTGCCTTTCCAAGCTCCACTTCCCTACCTTTCTTGCTTTAGGTGGGATGAGCCGTATAAAGCTTTTGATTCTGATAAATTCATACCACACCACGAGACTGCTTTCTCTTTATCTAATGTTAACAGCAGTAAAGAACAATTATGTCTGGTTTATGGAGCTGTAAGAGTACAGAATATCTCCCTGTTACATAACTGTAGTGCTTAGGAGGAGCAATTACTGAAGAAGTGCCTTGACTGTGCCAGTGACACAAGGACAGCAGTGAGGAAATGCCTGTGCATGGAGGGGGCTCCCAAGGGCCCCCATGATCCGAGGGGCAATGGGACTTCACACATAGTTAAGTACAACATTAAGCACAAATTATCACATCCCAGGCACTCCAGTGTGTGTGTTACACATACTATACATATGTCATTGCAAACACATTAATTTAAAGTTCCAGTGCTATTCAGCGTGTTTTTGAACACAGGGCAGGATGAGGAAAGGTATAATAGTGATATAATAATGTCCTTCCACCTGTTTGAAATCCCACAGGTGAGAAAGATACTTGGATTTCAGACACAGTGGCCTTGGTCTGTTTATTCTGAAGTTCTGGAAAGAGATTCCATTGTTATAATTTGATAAGAGATTTCAGAGAGATTGGAAGAAAAAAAAGGTGTCTTATTTAGTGGGGTATATAGAAACCCTGCAATACACAGCTAAATTTGTGCAACTGTCACCTAATTAGTTTATAATTTGTTTACAGCTGCCTGTTAGCAGCTGGTAAGCTGTGCCAGCCATGTGGAGATTCCAAACTCGAGTGGAAAGGGCTATTATAGGAATGGGAAACCACCAAAATGGGGATTTTAGGATGAATTTATATCCTTTAGTCCAAGCCTGCTATTCCTGAGGCGACCTCCTACCACATGTTCAAGCAAACATGAATATAATCCCTCCATTGTGACAGAAGCACCTCTATACCATGGTATTTAGTTTCCATTCCAGAAGCCTTCTGGGAGTTGCCTGTGCAGTACAGAACTGATCTTGTTCATCAAAACAAAAAGAAGTATTACCAGGAGAGATGGTCCCACAGGTTTATCTTCTGTTCTAAGGTCAGGGTTGAAGCCATTTCTCCATCAAGGTGTACTTTCTTAGTTTCCTGCAGAATTTGCTGTCATGGTAAGAGATGGAAGGATGTGCAGTAGAAAATATTTATTTCTCTTTTCCTGTAAACTCCTGGTTTCTTTTGCCACAGAGCTGAAGCTGGTAGAACACTCTGCATGTTGCCTGAGCCAATGGGAATAGAAGGTTGAGGCCAGAATGAGTTGAGTCAGAGTGGGTGACAGAACTAAGGAGTTCAGGTTTTACCTCTGTTTCCTCAATATTCCATATTCATGCTTGGACAATTCCACACGGGGCCACCTACCCCCCACACCCACTTGGAGCTGCAAGGTTCTCTCCTTTTCAGATCTCATTTCTCTGGCAGGTTGGCAGACAGAGAGGAGGATATCTCCCAGTCTGTCACCTCAGGACTGTGAGTAATGCAACAACACGGAAATAAAGACAGAAAATATCCAAGACAGTCATGGACAAGACATTCCTGGAGAAGTGAAGTTTAAAAATAGTGTGGTTCATACACTGTGCTAGACACAGCCAGGGCTGCTCTGTGCCTGGCTACATTACGAGTAGGAATAGATGCAGTTCATGGAGCTACAATGCTTCCTTTATTGTGAAAAGAACAAGCCATCCCTCCTATCCCCTTCCTTTCTTCATTTGCTGTTGCTGTGCAATTTGTATATTCTGCTAACAAATGGAAGATGCCTTTATTCCATCTCATTACAACCAACACTGACCAAAAGACTTAGTTTGAGTGTCAGTAATTAGCAGAGAAGGAATCGCTTGATGTTTGTAGCCACAACCTTTCCCACTCTTTATTTGGAGATAAACTTCCCTAATGTATGGCTCCTTAATGTGTGCGTGCATCTTAAGACTGTAATTCTGTATAAATATTTAAATTAAATCAGTGGCAGCTTTCTCTAGTGACGAAATACAAACGAAAGTTGCAAAGAAAACAAAAAAACCCCAACGCTTTCACTGAAAACTGCATAAGGTTTTTATGGAAATTTTTCACACCACTCCCCCTCTCATTTCCTCTTGTCATATAAATAATTCACCAGCAAGATCCTCATTCTGAACAAGAAATGAAAAAAAATTAAACAAACAGAAGATCCACAGACATGTCTGGGCCCTGCACAAGGTATAGTTTTGTTTTGTTTTGTTTTGTTAAACTAGGTAGTGAGTTGTTAGCAAGGCCTCCTGCCACACTGGGACAACAGGAGGGGACTGCAAAACTTGCAGATGGATAAAACTGCTTGAGAGGCTGGAATTTGATTTCCTTATCAGAGTCAGGAAGTTGGCTGGTGCAAAGCAGAGTGCAAACACTCACCTATCGGGTTTGAAACATGCAGAGAAGAAATGGTAATTGCACAGTGATGGCTCTGAGTTTGTAGCAAAATAAGTCACTAAAGCAGGTGAATAATTCAGATTTGACATATCTGGCAAGGTAGGGGAATGGCCCAGGTGCCTTCCTGTCAACAGCAGGTAGTAGATATTCCTCCATCCCTATCATGCTCCAAAGATCTTTAAGTCAAAGAATCTTGTTATCTGAATAATCCAGTTTTAGCTCAGTGGAACAGAATTTGCAATTATAGAATGTTGCTGTAAACTTTGACTTTACTCTTGTCAATATTGCTCATCCCAATGTGACCTGTAAACTCAAAAAGCATTTTCAAAAGAAGGATCTCAGCACTTTAGAGGGAATCCTGCTTCATGTGCTTCTGGAGCCTGCTGATCCTTTCAAAACTATTCTTCCTGATGGGGGAAAACTTGAGCATCTTAGTTTGTTAGTTGGGTAGTTTCTTCCCAAAAGAAAAGGAAACTTGTAAATAATTTTTGATTCTCATTTTGGGGTTCCTGGGTACATGTCCCATGGCTGCACTTCCCCTGCTCTGCCAGTAGGCACTGAAATAAAAGGCTGATCCATCAGGAGAGTTTACTCTAGGCAGGGAAAATAAGGGAAAGGGCAACTGTAAGTATCTCTTGATACTTATGATGTGATTCCACTAATATAAACTATAACACAAAACACACATGACCATAGTATTTTTATCTATGTGCCAAAAAATAACACCCAACAGTGTTCTGCATTGCTGGTTTACTTATGGCTCCAGGGTGACCTAATTGTGGCCTTCCAGTTCCCAAAGGGAGCCTGCAAAAAAGAGGGAGACAAACTGTTTATGAGAGCATGGAGTGACAGGACAGGGGAGAATGGATTCAAATTAAAAGAGAGCAGGTTTAGATTAGGTATTAGGAAGAAACTCTTCCCTGTGAGGGTGGGGAGGCCCTGGCACAGGTTGTCCAGAGAAGCTGTGGCTGCCCCATCCCTGGAAGTGTCCAAGGCCAGGTTGGACAGGGCTTGGAGAAAACTGGGCTGGTGGAAGGTGTCCCTGCCCATGGCAGGGGGTGAGACTGGCTGGACTTTAAGATCCCTTCCAACTCAAACCATTCTGTGATTCTATGATTCTTCCATAGTATATTTAGGGAAGATGATGCCATCAAAGGATAACAGTCTTGACATGATGAGAGATTTGAGAGGGGGAGTGTTCTGTCCTTAGTACTTCCACATAACCCTATTTAAGTCAATAGCTTTGCATAAATGTAACTCTGGGTGGAATTTGATCAGCAGTTTAGAAATGATCATGGATACTGCTGGAGTCTGCAGCTGTGCTCTGCTGATATTTAGCTGCTCTGTTGTGAGCCCCTGACTCCAGTGTGAATAAATACACCAGTGACAGAAGGCACAAGCAGCATAAACCTCAGGGGGACTGCAAATGGATTTTCTTGTTTGGCTTTTTTTTTTTTTTTTAAATCAGCCCAATCTCCTTTATTTGGAACAAAGAATTTTCTGGGAGGAGGGACAGAGAAAAACCTTGTAAAAATACCATCCGGTATTTCTGAGTTTGGATTTTCAAGCAGCCTGTTGCAGGGTAATTAAACTCACCTCACACTAACGAGTTCTGTTTGTGAAGAGCAGATGGGAATAAGTTTGTGGCAGAAACAAAATAAAACTTTTGGATCCTGCAGAGTTTTTCTGGAATCTCTGGAGATAGGGTTCTACCTTTCTTCTGCAGGCTGATGGGAACAGAGTACACTGTGACCCTTCTCAGTTCTGATGGGTACAGTGACAGCTCAGTCCCATACACTGACTGGGATTGTTCCCTGATTCCATACATGGAGAGGGGAAATATAGGCCATGCCTAAATGGTGAGCAGCAGACAATGGTGTGTGTGAACATCCTTTGTTCTGCTCTGGCTGCACAGTGTGTGTGTCACAAGTGTGATCCAGAGGCACTTGGACATGCTGGGGGTGTGGTGTTCCTGCTGTTCCCAGGTTTCCACCCAGTCAGCCCTTGCAGGAGAACTGAGCCAGCACGTCTGTGCCACACCAGGGCAGGAGGGGAGCAGGGCTGTGACAGCTCCCCGAGCCTGAACATGTCTGCAGTCCCCAAACCACCACACTGCACTGGGTCAGAGAGGGAAAAGCTGCCTTACATTTAGGTAAAGCATATTCCTATCACATGAAAAGGCTTTTAAAACCCAAGGCAAGATGTCTCAGATTCATCCCACTGTATGAGAGATTCAGAAAGGAAAGATTGAATGAGAGTGGAAATTCACTGTTACCTGGATTGCACCAGCAAATGTGTGATTTACCTTCAAGATGAATGCAAAGAACACTGAGACTTTTTGGAAGCCTGTCTTTAACAACACCAGTGTGGAACAAAACCCCAAAGAGAGATTTTATTTTTTTTTTTTTCCTTCAGACAAGATAGTTTTGCTAGGTCAGACTTGCAGCTTCACTGCTTAACCAAGATGCAGAGAATTCAGGACTAATCAAGTTTCACTGAAGGGAAAAAAANCACCCAGTCAGCCCTTGCAGGAGAACTGAGCCAGCACGTCTGTGCCACACCAGGGCAGGAGGGGAGCAGGGCTGTGACAGCTCCCCGAGCCTGAACATGTCTGCAGTCCCCAAACCACCACACTGCACTGGGTCAGAGAGGGAAAAGCTGCCTTACATTTAGGTAAAGCATATTCCTATCACATGAAAAGGCTTTTAAAACCCAAGGCAAGATGTCTCAGATTCATCCCACTGTATGAGAGATTCAGAAAGGAAAGATTGAATGAGAGTGGAAATTCACTGTTACCTGGATTGCACCAGCAAATGTGTGATTTACCTTCAAGATGAATGCAAAGAACACTGAGACTTTTTGGAAGCCTGTCTTTAACAACACCAGTGTGGAACAAAACCCCAAAGAGAGATTTTATTTTTTTTTTTTTTCCTTCAGACAAGATAGTTTTGCTAGGTCAGACTTGCAGCTTCACTGCTTAACCAAGATGCAGAGAATTCAGGACTAATCAAGTTTCACTGAAGGGAAAAAAAATGTCTGAACTGAGGACTGAAAACTACAGATCAAATAAAAGTAAGATTCCTCTTTTTCACTGGTGAACTCAAGTCTTAGTCCAGACTGCAGGACCATAATTCTGAGTATAGAATTCTAAAAATAAAGAGGTAGGCAAAAGTTATTTTGCAATTTCCTTTAAATGAACCCAATGTTTCCATCTCCTAGGGCAGCATTAAACTCTCGTGCTGCTTAACCAAAACCAAGGGATTACTTGGCACTATTATCCTGTAACAAACAGAATAGGTTAATAGCTGTCATTGCCTTTCTAAATAGAGAACTGCATCATTATGCATTGTTAGAGCTGCCAGGAGCACATCCCTACTGCAGCACTCCTGTAACCTCACACAATAACAGCAATGATGTTTTGCAAGATGTTTTGATATTTGCAGACCTTATGAGACTTTAGTAAAGGCAGTGTTTAGGTTAGAGAGGGAAAAGGAGAGAGAAAACAGAAATGTTTTTCTTCTTCATTCTAATTTAATGCTGTTTCCTGCACAACTCTTGCAACTTTTCTGACATATAAGAAACGCCTGGAGGAGGCCAGTCTGTCAGCAAAACAGCCAGAGAGAAATTTATTTATGGAAAGAACAGAGGTGCAGTTAAAAAAGATAATAAAAAAGTACTCCCCTTTGAGAGGAGATGGAAAAGCAGCTATAGACTAACGAGCCTTTCTTGATCTTTCCTCCTTATTTAACAAACCTGTCCTAAGGAAGTTGGACTCACAGCACTCAGAATAGAATTGGAAATTGCTATGCAGTGTTCCCAAAGCTTCCTACAATATAATATGGGCTTGCTTAGGGACTATTGCCCTCCTTCCTCCTGTGCAACATTCCTGTTCCCACACACAACTGGGGGTACTCTGAAAGACTGTACAAGACTGAGATTTGAACCCCAGCTTCAAGCCCACAGTTTAATCCCTGTGTCAGACACTACCCCAAATTTACACATCGGTGCCCCTAATAATGGGTGTTCTGATTTTCAGTTTCTTGCAAATATTTTTGAAAGACTGGAATTCTTCTCTTCTACCTAATTGTACTGTCAGGCTTTTTTTTTTTTCTCTGTATAAAACAGGTGAAGGAATTGCAGAACAGACATGATATGGATGGTAAAATTATTGTACAGAGTAGGAGAATGCCATGGCCAAAATACATTTCCTTTCTTTGGCAAAGGCACTCCTAAAATGAGCTTGGACAATAAACCCATTCTACTAAAGGAACACCACAACACAGTGTAATGCAAAACATATTTATAATACAGCTGTACTTAAATCTATGGGTTAGCTATTGGTATTTTCCTGTGAGTGCCACTGTCTCAATTGGAACTGCACCTACTGACAACAATATAATTTTATCTCCAGCCTGTTTGGAACATGGGCAGCTTTGTTGCAGGGAAATGCATTCTCATATATTCTTTTTCTCTATCTATCTTCCTTAGTCATTCACACCATATAAATGCTTTTGGTTTCACACGTATCTCTTGCAGCATACTAATTAAATGTTTCAAAAGGCTTTATCCATGGTTAAGTGATGATAAAATTTTAATGATTTAATTAGCAAGCTCCAAGGAAAAAATAATAACGAACAAAGGGCGGTGCTTTTAGTGGCTTTTCTTCTCATGTTACATTAGAAGCACAGAAAGATGCAACATTCAACATCACTTTTCCTCATATGCCCAGCAACAGAGCACAGGGTCCATACCATGCTAGAAGGGAAGTGTGGAACACAAGACAAGTGAATTTTGCCAGTTCTCAGCTGTGTGTGTGAAGAGCAATCCCCTCAAAGAGAGTGTGCAGCTCTGTGGGGGACAACAAGCCAATTGTCATTTGATCCCTAATGTTTGAAAGCAACTGGGAACAAAATGAGTGTTCATTTCAGAAGGATACACTGAAAACTGGTTCACTTTCAATATTTCCTCGTGACTTTGTGTTTCTCTTGTCAGTTGGCTGCTTTACCCGCCCAGATCTCCACATTTGGGGCTTGGTAAAGACAAAATTCTGTTGTTCTGTATTATAGACTGGAGAATAAAAAGCTAATTGCTCTGTGTGAATAACTTCCTATTACAATTTGGAATGTATTCTTTTGCTTTCCTCTCCACCAAGATTAGCCTATTATGAAAATCTCTACCCAGACACTACATAGCAGGGACACAGAGCACAATATCCCTGCAGCCTGAGTGTGCCCCTGGGATGCAGCCATTCTAATCCCACCACTTGGCTCTTCCCTCCCAAATGAGGAGACGTCGGTTATAATGTTCTGTTTCTTATAGATCATGATGCCCTATGCTCTAATTCACATACTGAATATCAAAAGGAGATTAAAGGTAGCCTGGATTACTCCCTCATTAGAAAGCATCATTCATTCAAAGAAGTTAAACGCATCACTGGGCAGCTGCACTCCCTGAGCACAGTTCAGGGGGATCAACAGCACATGGAGCGCCTGCTTTAAGAATTAGAGGCGAGGACAGAGCAGAAGGAGGGCTCAGAAAACACGCATTTAGCTGCAATTAGAATTCCAGCCCATTGTAGCATAATCATTGTTTTAGTTCACCAAATTTGCGGTTGGCAGCGATCTCCCCCTGTCAGCCATCGCTGAGCCTGCTCTGCAAAGACCAAGAGCTGCGCTCACAATCAGCTCTTGGCAAGAATGGTCACCGTGCAGTCACTCAAAGCAAAGTGATATCTATATTCTCATCTCATTGTCATTATTCTTCTCAGCCAGGATCCCCAGCACCAACATGTAGCCAGCCAAGTTCTGTGGAAGGCCGTGGGCACGGGATAACAAAGCTGTGAAAGCCACAGGCAAAAGGAGGGCACATGTCAAAGGTGCCACGCAGAGGGAAGGCAACTGAGAAGGGATGGACTGAAGAAACTGAGGAACTGACCCCAGCTGTGGAAAAGCTGCGTAACGTGCAACTCTCTGAGAGTTTTTAGTAGTATATAGTGCTTATTCTATGTTCTGGTTCTTAAAAACTCAGAATATGGGCACTGCTCAAGCCTTTAATCTGCAAATCCCCCGAAGCAAGGATTTACTTTTATATGTGTTAGTCAACCCCTTGTAAATCACTGTGTACACAAACAACCTTGCAATAAAAGAGTGTAACACGGGAGGCTGAGGCACCTGGAGAGAGAAGTTGCAGGAAGCAACTATAGAACCAATGTGGATATAAAGAAACACTTGAGGTCAGCTCCATGTGTTCAACTTAAAATTCAGACTTGTTTTTCAATGCTTAGTTAAGAAATAAATTATGTGAGCTGCACATATCAAAATCCCATTTGCTGGACACCCTTATGCTGCTCATTTGTGCACAGTATGCTCTTCACACTATTTGGCTTCCTTCCTGTAAATCTGGCTCACCAAAGATGACCTGTACCGTTGGAAAACACATTTAAATTGGTTGACAAAAGCAGGTTCAGAGGACAGAAAGAGGAAAGGAGAATCTGAACCACTCACTCATTAAAAAGCATCATCTATTCACAGCTGGTACTTTACAGCTGGTGTGTTTTGTTTTGCTTTCTCTGCATAAACAAATTGAGCAAGGAAATCAACAATTTTGAACTTTGAGCTACACTGAAAGCAGATGCGGAGAGTCTGCCCTATGTTAAGTTAAAAAAAACAAAAACACAACAAAGAAACACCCCCACTGAGATCCCTTACAAATAGATTTTGGAGATTTCCAATATTTAAGTGCAATTATCTGAAAGAAGTAAAATGTATAGCACACCCAAATCTTAACTATAAGTCCACCGGTATTATAATGTCCTCGCTCTTACAAACGTCAGTGAAAATGAGGGATGGGGATTCCAAATGTGAGAATTTTCCACACTTCCCACTGCTACAGAATGCAGCTGTTTTGCTGGTGAAACTATGGAGGTAGTACCTCCCTCTTTCACCAACACTTCTAACACAGGAAAATTTGTGCTATAAATATGATAACACTTTGGTTAAAATTTGGTTAAAATTATTGTAGGCTTCTAGTAAGCAAAATTCTTTCCCAGTCAGGTGCTCCTGCCTGGCATCTCTGCATATTTGCCTGTGAGGGTCTTCAAAAGGTCTCTGATGAAGATTAATTGAAGAAGAAAGGGTCTGTGTTTGCGATCTCTTAATTTTCCCAGGAAATGTAAATGTTTGAAAACACTGGGAGAGGAGTTTCAGACCTTTTTCAAACACCAGTGAGATCGATGGTCGTGTGTGTGGGCACAGCCAAGACACAGGAGATCCAGGTCACAATAACCAGGGTTCTTTGCTGTCCAGGCAATCAGCTGTTAAAAACTGAACTGGACAGGAGCAAATCTTCCAACTGCAGCAGTATTTTAAAAAAAAACACCTTCTACCAGGGATTCTCACATTGGTGTGGCTGTAATAAAAAGTCTATCAGTGTTAAAGTTGTAAGTCTTGCTTAATTTAACTACAAAAATTTGCTGCAGGCAGAGATTTGTAATATAAATTTTTGGCCTGACAGCAGTTTCCACTTTACACATTTTGAAAACAAATGTGGCAATGTTTCAGTTAGTGGAGAACAAATAATGTCGTAGAAGTCTATCTGTTAAAGGAGTTGAGAAAAGGAAGATTTGCACATTTCAAAGCTGACAAACTCCCACTACTATCAGTGCTGACATGTGCTTGGCTAATTCATGCCTTACCAGAAACTGCCATCAAGTCAGGAAATGTGGAATGACTACAAATGTTCCATAAGCATTTACAGTGACAAATCATGTTTGATTGCCTTGACCAGTTTAACTAAGAAAATTAAGAATATACCACAAAAATCTGGACTTGATGGTTCTTTGCCAGGTACTTGCTGGTCAGAGGTGTCAATTTAAATCATCTCCTTGCTCAACAGGAGGAGGCACATTAATCACAACTTCAGGTGTCCAGAATGTCAGCTACTGGAATCTAACTTGCCTTGTGCTGAACAGTCACTCAGAGTGCCTGGTAAGTAATTTACTTAATCAAAGATCAGAACTTGGATATAGGATGTCACCGTCCACTTGGCTTCCATTAACCAATGATAGAGTTAAAAAAACCCACAAACCCTTCTTCACAAACTTTTTCCTGTGGAAAATGTTTTATTGCAGGTTGTAGGTTTTGTTAGATCACCTCACGGGAAAACAATGAAAGAAGAATTGCACTAACAACTCCCAGACAGGAGTAAGAAGGTTGGGCTGGGGGGTTGTGTTGTTGGGTTTGGGGTTTTTTACCCTTTTGAACACACATTTGTGGTTACTATTGCTCTTTTGTTCCAGGTGTGTCTTATCATTTTTGCTGTAAATCTGTCAACTGCTGTTTCTCAAACATTCTAGAAGTATAATAAGGCATCACAACACTGGAAGTGACAGTTCTAGATAGAAAACATGTGGCCAAAAAGAGACAAATATGCTTGAACACGGGGCAGAAGGCCATAAAATTCTGGAAGTGCAACTGAGAGTGATGCAAAGCACAGATCTATGTGATTCCAGAAATCCCACGACCCTGAGAGGGCCCATGTGTGCACAGTTCCAGGCACACCAATATTCATTTGCCCACAAAATAAGCTCTGATAAATCCTGATCAGCAGTTGTGTTGCCTGCTCCCCATGTAATTAGCATTTGTGTGCTTTTCACTGCCCAGGACTGTCATCTAGAATCCTGTGGGTTACTGCTTTCCACTTCCCCTCCAGTATTGCAATTTCTGCCAAACTGCCTTAGCGCCAGAGAACAGAGTTGTAAAATGATTAAAGAAAAAAAAACTAAATGAACAAACTCATCATGTTTGATTTGAACTGCTTTCCGTGTTCATTATGTGACCCGTGTTTCTCTCTCAGGATTTGTGGAACGCTTACCCCAGGAAGGGCTCTGCAATCTCCACTGCACAATGGAAACCTTGCTTGCAATTATTGTCATGAAATTAGAAGGATGGGATGAATCCCGTAACAACTTAATGGATTTCAGTTCTTAATTTGACAAGCAAGTTCTGGCTTATTTCTTAGTAGATTTACCCATTAACTTCTTGGTAATCTGCAATAGCTTGGAAGTGCCTGTGTTATACACAAAGTGAAAACAGAGCATTTACAGTCACTCAATCAAATCCACGGAATCCACTGCGCTGTCTTTTCACCAGCCCCTGGGAAAAAGCAGGGGTTTACTGGATGCTGTGAAGCTTAATGCACTTAGGCTCTGATGGACCAAGGAAAGGAATTAATTGCTCCTCAATGGAAAATGTTCTAGTCTCTGATTCCTGATAAACACTTTTTTGCTTCTAAGGTTGTTTCAAATGAGTAGATATGACTTAGAGAGGGATGGTCTCCAGGTTATGTTGGATTAACACCATTACAGCCATTGTGTAGATTAAACTGTACCCAGCCACAGACTAGAAGCCAATTAGATTTAAAAAGAACAAAGATTTTTTGCTTTACCAAGCAGTAAGACAGGAGGATTCTACAACAGCTGAGATTTCACTGATCTTTTAGTACTGCTCCAATGCAGATGACAAACCTACAATCGATTCTAGACATGGCAAAGACACGGATGACTGCAGTGGGGACTGCTATCATTAAAGATCAGGAAATAGGCAACAAAGAGCGTGATAAAACAAGACCATATTTCAAATATTGAATGTTTAAAATAAATGTTTATTCTGCAAAAGCTTGCAGAAGTTTTATTAAAAAAACTTTCCTGGGAAACTTGATTTTCATCTGAACAGAACTGTTCTGGAGAGTAAGTTCAGTCAATTAAGTGCAAGCCCTACTTGGTATAAAAATCTCTGTGCAACTTGAACTGCCAATTTACTGCTGATAGCTCTGTAACACGTGACTTTGGAAAGCATTGTCCCAGACTTTTAAAATTAAGTATTTGTACTCCTAAATCACTCCTGCCTGAAAAATACCAGGTATTCAGCAATTTTGAAAATCATGCCTTTGCATGTCTAAATATAGATGTTCTGGATGACTAAAGCAGCACAGAATCCTTCTCAGCTGAGACAGTAAATATTAAGACTACTCTGAGTCCTAATTCACCCTTCTGATTGGAGATCTCTGCATGAAAAGTGTTCAGTATCCATTTCTAGGACCTTCTCCAGAACTCTGGGAATATTTGAAAGCTCTGTAAACCCATTTCTTCTTTAATAAGAATGCTTTCAAAAGAATGCGTGTGCCATTCTCTTTTATATATTGACAATTGGAGTTCTTTTGCCTTAACCTACTCTTTGTTCTATTTTTGTTTTTTCTGTGTCACACTTCCCTTTTATCGATAGATGCTGGAGCTGTGCTAAATGATGTGCACTTTTAAGGAAAATAAGCTCACTTTTATTTTCTATACATAGCCTGTTTCTTATTAATTATATATATTTTTTAAAGATAGTAAATGCTGAAACATAAAATAGCTGTATGAGGCCTGGAGGCAGCAAACAAGAGTGAACTAACAGCCAGGCAGCCTTCCAGCAGTGTTCCAGCAAAAGGTAGGCTCTGGCTTTTGTTGCATATTTGATCTGTCCAGAGCATTTTTATTTATCAGAACAGCTGGTTTACAGCTCTAGTGCACAATTTTTATTTTGAATAATGGTGCATTCATCTTAACCCTATTAAATAAACAAAATGAAACTGTTCTGGTGACTGCAAAGGGTTTAGCTTCTTTTTCAGGGGCTTTCTTACATTTCCAGTTGCAGGATTGTTTTTTAGTGGGGAAAAAAACATGTCTGTTTTGAAAGGGTCCAATTAGCAAGTCTGGGGACGCTCAGCTTACAGTGCTGAGTGAAATTGGAGCTGGACTTCTGCAAAACAAGGTTCCAGTACCCTGCTCACTGGTCAGAAAATGTAGTCAACTGAGAAGCAGGAAATAAGAGGAACAACAAGAAAAAAAATAAAGAAAGTGGATGATAAAACTCATTCTCCCCACATGTTTTCATTTATAGAGTGTCATAAAAGCCTGCTTAGAGGTTTTATTTAGTCTTAAACCAGACACTGGAGTTTTCCCTGAACATTCAATATCCCTCACTAGAACTAGAAATGCTATTTTCATAGATAGACAGAAATATTTCTTTTTTATTTGTATGAAATTCTAATTTTTTAAATATTGGAAATGATGCACAAATTGATGAGGAGTCTGGGAACCTCAGAGCAAATAGAATTACTTTATTTTTTATGCAAAGGAGAGGTAGAAGAGGAAAATGTGCAAGATTAGTAAATAGAATAAAACACTCCAGCTAGTGCCAAGAGAAAGAAAGGAAATTACATCATAATTAAACTTCAGTATTACAGGTCAAAGAAAATTCCAGCGCATTCCATGAAGTTATTCTAGGTTAATCCAAACCAAACTCATGACAATGTTTTCAGCTGCAGTACAGGGATCCTCATATTTATGTCTATTAATCAATATTAATATATATTTTTATCTTCACTTTCCTATTAATATTCTTCCCACTGCCAAAGCAAAGTTTATAAGATGTCTTTTTACCATACCAAACAATAGGGACCAAAGGAAAAAGCAAGCACAGAAAGTGCCTTCCAACAGCAAAGCCCTCCCAGGCAGAGTGTGGGGTGGACAAAGCACAGGCTCGGTCCCACTGGAGGTGTGGCTGCACTCCTGCACTGCCCAGGGGCCCCCACTCTTCTCCTACTCCCACTGCAGCTCTGCCACAACAAATTATGGGCACATTCACTCCATTCATGGCACTGATCTCTCCACTTGGTGCCAGACTCCCCTCCCTCTCCTGATGGAGGCAGGTGATCACTCAGCAGCAGCTCCCAAACACATTTTGTTTTGTTCTGCTTCTCTCTTGTCGGTGGGGCACCGCTCCCTGACAGCAGGGTGGGACAGAGCTGCCCTTTCCCTATGGGAAGGGAGATGGGGCAGCAGAGTCATCTGATTTCAGATGAATGCTACACAGAGGGTCATATACACCCAGCAGTACCTACAAACATGCCTGCATTACATACAGCAGATGTACATGTTTGTGTATCTACAAATACACATTCACACGTGATTTATATGGTGGGGTTCATACAGACTTCTTAAATGAAACTGTTCTCCCATACAGCACTAAACCCAAAACTTGTGAGGATCCACCAACATGTGTTTTCTGTTTTGCAGTGGCAAATGACAAACCAGGTCTACATATTCCATGTAGTACAGTTAAAACCCAATTTAAATTATAAGCCTGTTCACTGTTGTCGACCCCTCTCACCATTCCCACTGCATCTGATGTATCCTGAGGTCTCTAAAGAGGGCACAATCAAAACCTTGCCAAAAAGCAATCCGAAGGTTGTGTATGAATAAAAACCAGACAAGAAACAGGAAGCCAAAAATACCCAACAGAGCTGTAGCTGGGGCTGCCTCGGTGCCTCAGCACAGGGACAGCACAAGAGAAAACCTCTTGGGAATCTTTGGTAAATTATGTCCCCAAGGGATGTTCCCCAGGGCAGCACAAAAATCCACAGAGCAACCTACACACCTTCCCAAGACTGTCACACAGAAGGTATCACAAAAGCCAGGAGCAGCATTGTTATTAGCACTGGTCCTGGCAGCTGTGCAAACACAAGGAGCCATCTGCTGTCATTTCATAAGTGCATGGGGGATCTGGGACAACAATGGCCTAAAAATATGATCTTCCTAAGTAAGGGAAATTGGCTCCTTTTCTAACATTTCTGTCAACAAATCTGTGGGCCAGGTCATACTCCTGAGACCTTCCCACTTAGTTTCTGCATGTAGGTGTTACATCAATGGCTTTTATGACCGTAATAGTTAAGCCCTCAGGACAATGACTGCTGTTCATGGATCTTAGGGGATGATGTGGTGAAACCTGGCTTTGTGGTAGGTCTGAACTCTTCCACAAGCTCCACTATAAAAAGACAACACACAGGAAAAAGAACAAATAGCATATTTGTGCAGCCTAATCCACAGCAGTGTCCCATCTAAAATTCATACGCTGTTTTGGGGTTTTTTTCTGCTTTGCTGGCACTGACTTGCATTACATGTCATGTCAAACTATACTGGATTAAAAGCATTCCACGGCCTTAACAGAGTGTGGCAATTCCTACAACAAACACACAGTTATCTCGACCTGACTGTTCACTGCCAACTCACACGGGGGAAACGTCGGCTCCTGAGGAAGAACAGCAGCTCAGCAGCCTATGGAAAATGGGAGTTTGGTTGTTTATAACATACAGCAAGAAGCTATTCAAGTAGTGTTATTTCTTATCAGTGTTGTCTCCTAGAGATTACAGCAAACACTGGCTATTCATGAAAACTAAAATATGAGGTACATAATAGGAAGTCCTGCCATACAAAGAAAGGACTCCAGATCTCAGGAAACTAAAATTCATGGCCTAATACTGGGACCTGGTATTTCCATGAAGCTTTGCATTTCCAAAGAACAGTACAAACATTGCCTAATTGATCCTCATGAATAATTTACTGCTGGAAATGACACTATAACCCTTGTGTTTTCAGTGTATCATTGAACCTTCTGCCTTATTTTAAAATTGTGGATTCTGCAAGGCACGCACATAAGTAGGTTTTAATCATTTAATAGAATTTCAGTTGGGGAATAGTCCACTACAATTTAGTGGAAGCTGTGTATCTTATCACAAAGTACTTGTTGATTCCTCTCCGTGATGAAGTGTGCTGCTCACATAAATAAGTTAAATGCTTATCTAACTGCCTTAAATGTGCTACCTTTGCATGTGCATTCTGTCTGTGTAAGTGTGTGCATAAATTGCACAAACCCCTTTAATTTTTAAAAAATAACTTCCCCAGTAAAATGTGATCTTCTCATTAGTCTCCTTGTGACTTATCATGACAACACATGGAAATCATTGCTACAGTGAATCATTTGCTACACGGACTCTGCTGCAATAAATCTCACTCCACAATTTCAGCAGAATTCAAAAAAAGGATCAAACATTCACAGAGAAACACCCATAATTCCTTCAGATAGAATAAAGTCAATCATCAGGGATACAAACCCCTTGTGGTGGTTTTTTTCTATCTGTCACCAATATGTTTTGTATTTGCAAATGTCCAACAGATGAACCTTAAATGAACAATCAGTTTGATCTGGTGAATCTTATCTTCTTAAAAAATGTAGAAGAGTTTTTGCAATATTCACTGTGAAAGCCCAAATCAACTGGGATCAAATGGCAGAACAGTAATTATTTTTGTTTGAAATGAATGTGCAATAACATCAATGATGTTAGCAATTTAATTTATTATCTGAGTTTATTTTTGTTATTAAACATGACAGTTGTGTGCAACACACTTAATGCACTTTCACTTAGTTGGTACCTAAAATGTAATAATTGTGTCACCACACACAACTTTTTATAGGACATTCATTACACGTTCTTTAGTATATTTTTTGAGCCCCATGTATATTTTAATAATGCTGAGTGAAAAATTTATAGGAAGCCTTTTTGCATCTTTTCAAGCATGAAACTGCCTTACTACAGATGAAGGGCTGTCCTGCAGAAGTGCAGAACGCTATGATGGCTCCAGAATTACACAGACAACAGTGCACTGTACAAACACCAAAGACAAAAGAGGAGTATCTACTTCATGTTCATATAAGCCACAGATTTTCCCATCAAAATGAAAAATTCCTTGATTTTGTCTTTCTCCCTTCTCCCTGCACAATGGCACAAATGTGATTTCACACACACATAGTTTCTTGAACTATAAACTTTTTCCACCTGCAAAGTGAATTACAAATTATAGCCCCTGGGGCCTAACTACTGATATTCTCTTAACACACATGGCCAATAACAATATAGAGTTTCATGGCTAAATAGTAACCCTGTAATTCAATCACAGGCTCCTGCTGCCACGTATAAATTGCTCCAGCTTTTATGATGCCAGCATTGCACCTTCTTTGGAAACACAGAATGGGATTCAGACATAAAACTTGTATTATTGTACCTGTACAAGGACTATAATGCAGTGTCCACATAAATGTTAACCCAAAGGGAATATATTCTTTCTGGTCAGAGTTGCTGATGCAGTTCACCAAGTTGAGACATGTTTCCAGAAGGAGAGAAAGGCAGGTAGACTTCCCTTATTCTTAAAGGGTAAGACCTAACAGGAACGAGACGAAAAACATCTCAGATCAAAGGTCACCTTTTTCTCCTTGTTTGTGCAAGTTCTTGTATTTTGTACTGGGAGCAAAAGGTGTCAGAATTCTAGCAAGCCTTATAATGCAAGGCAGCACCTTCCCCATGAAGCAGAATTTTCATGTGACATATTTAATTTTCATATCCAGCATAAAATTACAGTTGGAAACCCATATGCCCACAAGCTCAGGGAAAGCCTAAAGGAAACCAATGGAAAAGAATTAGGTCAAGAAGGAAAAGGAGAAAAACAGCAAAAAGAGGGAGGTGGGGGAAAGAAGAAAAAAACCCATTTATTTCCACTGCTGTGGATTTTTTTTTCCATAAGAAGTCCTCAAACAGTCCAAGTTCAGCAAGTGTGATGTGCTGTATCATGAGTGTAACATCTGCCTCCTTCCAGACATGTCCTGGCGTTGCAGACTGACACCACAGGATGACTGTGGAGGGCAGGGATTTCAAAAGTCCTTCAGACAGAGTGTGATAGTTACAGATTCTATACATTTTGTGCTTTTTTTTTTCACAAACATTAGTTTTGTGAGACTACTACCATAATAATCATTCTTCTAATGAGGAACCTCTAGTGGGAGGAGTTAGAGGGTCTTGCTGTGTGAACAAGACTTCTCGGTCTTTCAACAGTCCGAGAGGATGAAAAAGATGGCACTTGGCACAGCTCGATAGTTTCACTGTTTTCTTCCTTTAGGAGTTCACACTGACACCCTACTGCTCTTCAGGGAATTTTTTTCCAGGTCACTTCCAACACAACACTTCAACGTCAGCAGAATTAGCATTGTCTGTCTCTCACCCTCCTTTCCTCGGTGACCTTGGACACCTTTGATAGAATCTGCCAAATCTATAGAAAGGGGGACTACACTGAGAACTGGGATCCCCAGGGCTTTAAAGAAAGTTTCCCTGAATATAAACGGATTCATACTTCAGATTAATAACCAAGGAGAATGACTGATGAACGGAGGCATTATGACTGTTGCAATTGAGAAACTGAAGCATAACTAAAAAAAAAATAATCAGGTTAACTCCACGTGGCTGCCATTGTGTCAGGAGCAATGGAACCACAGCCTGACGCTCGATAAAATGTCTCTGAAGGGAAAAGCATCAGTGAAACTTTCCACAGCTCCATTCATCCCACCTGGCTTTGAGGGACCGAGCAGCTGACCCACCATTTGACCTACTGAATTGTAATTGGAAACACATACCTCTGCTTCATTTTCTGTAGGGATATCTGCTCAGGGTCTCATATTCAGTCCTAAAATCTGAACACAGTCAGGATACAGAGTCTGCATTTAAATATCTCGGGTATTCCACGCAAGTAGAATAAATTTGTGCCTAAATTAAGATAAATCTGATTCAGCTTAGACCTCACTCTCACTGCCTGCCACATGGGTGCAGAAAGGATTGTAAAACTGTTCTTGTAAAAAACACCAGGACTCCTTAGGATCCCACTGAATCTCTTTCTCAGTATATATATTTACTCCACACAGGCATGAATGACAAG
This sequence comes from Pachyramphus minor, assembly GCA_013397135.1. Classification (NCBI taxonomy): domain Eukaryota; kingdom Metazoa; phylum Chordata; class Aves; order Passeriformes; family Tyrannidae; genus Pachyramphus; species Pachyramphus minor. The sequence continues at coordinate 2,751,268 of VYXB01003697.1, forward strand.
AAAACCAAATGCCAACAATGACTGGGTAATTAGTTTAGTTATTACTATCTGCAAATACTATCCCTACTGCAGTTCTTGTGTTCTTCAGTACCTGCACTTCCACACACAATGCTGATAGAAACATGGGAGAGAAAACCTGGTTTTACTGAAATCAATCTTATTGCAAAGCAGAATCCTAAGGCAAACCCACTACTTCTAGAACATACTAATGACACAAATTGCTGTGTTTCACAAGTTCATCAAGACACAGTAAAGGTCCTTGAGTGTCTAAAGCAATCACAGAATCATAGAATATGCCAAGTTGGAAGCGACCCATAAGGATTATAGAGTTCAACTCCCTGCTCCTCACAGGACTACCTCAAGCTAAACCATATGACTAAGAGTGTCATCCAGACACTCCTTGAGCCCTGACATCGCTCCTCTCTCTGCTTCATTGCCCTATTTTGGGGTTTGTGTGAACCAGTATTTTTATTTTCTTCCAGGCCAATGCAGAAAGAAGTCAATCCCCACTGCTCACATCCTAATCTAATGCCAGCTGTTTGCACGGAGACTGGCTGTCAGCCAGGCTCCTGATGGAATCTGCTGGGATTTGTAGGAACAGAGGTCATGGATTGAAGTCCTGGGGAACACAAAAAACATACTTCGATATATGCTTAATAATACAGCGCCAAGATAATTGAACAAACATTTCTCTTTCAATGTTCCTCCAACACCATAAAGGTGAGTGGGCCTCAGGGTAAATTCTGGGGTTCTAACTGGAAAGGCCTAGGTTTGTTTCCCACAATTTAGGGAGCTATTATGAACTGGCAATCCTGTCAGTACTAAAATCCTCCTGTCACACCTTTAAGCATGTACACAAGATTCCTCAAGTTTCTGATGACTACAACATTTTTTTTTTTTAATAAAGCTCTTTCTCTTGGTTTTCCTTTTCTGATTTAATATTTTTGTCTCAAAATGTCTTTCCAAAGGATGCAGAATGAACAATGGAAACATCATTCAATCCAGCTTGCATACAAAGATTGACTTTGTACCACTGACACTGTAACAGGTTGATGTCACTAAAATTAATAAATTCCATCCAACAGTTGGACCTTAGCCACGGGAAAGCGTTATGAAAATGAATGATGGAGCAGATGTCATATATCAGGGTAGGAAGAATCATTGTTTTCCACTCCACACAATGCCCATGATAACATGAGCTCTGGGAAGGACATCAGACTATCAGGAGATTTGCAGCGCGTGAGAAAACTGGACAACATGGTCAAAAAAGGTAACATCCAGTCTATGAGTTTATAAATATATTCTCTCTCTCCATAAACACCATCAACCTGCTTTTCACACAAACTTAGAAAGCCAAGCATTGACTTAATTATCTAAATACAGAATCCACTGGTTCTGTTTCCTTGATTAGCTGAGGTCAGTGGGAATACCAGGATAAACTAGGATAAAGGTAAGCCTTAAAAATTACATTGACTCTCTCCTTATGCACAAAAAAAAGCAGAAGGCATAACTACCTCCTGGGAAATTATCATCATAATATAGGCTTTCAAAAAATACAGTTGAAATGGACATGTAGATTATTTTCTATAACTGGATTTTTCAGTCTTGAATAGGACATAAACTGACTAAATATTCTCAGGTTTGCTCTACTTTCCAAAGGATGGATTCAGCCCATTCTACCACATCTGAGCCATTTCGAATAGACACACTAAATTATTGTGTTTGGCCATTTTTGTGTAAGTTATTTACAGGTAAGGCAATTGTAAACATCAAACTATGGCCAGAGGAACAGGTAAGTCATTCAGGTTGCCTACAAACACTACTTTATATACTGAGTTTATGCAACATATCTCCTTGTCCCTACAGCCACACACCAGAGGGTTAGAGGAGAGATGCCTGTGTTTGCTTCATCTGAAGCAACTGCTTAAGCTTCACTGGTGAAAGAAATCAAATAATTTCACATCAGAAGACTAAAACACTCATTAGGTCAAAATTCTGGGGGGTTTTTGTTTGTTTGTGGTTTTTTAAACTGGGAAAAAATGTTCATGTCTCATGATCCTAAATGTCTTCCATCTCTTTGCAATGAAATCACCCAAAGATATAAATAAACTATTCTAAATAAAGTTCAGACTGACTGCAGCATTAGATATGTCTACTAATGTATGTGACTGTCAGCCAAAATAAATTAACCTCCAATAGAAGTCATTTTCATAAAATTAATTATTCCAATGTCAGCTAAAAGAGACAGGTGCAATCTCCCCACTCCTTCACCCAGACTTTTCAAACTTCTCAGATAGGCTGCAGCCAGAAAAATACAAGAATTTATCTATATTTCAAGGTTTTATTGTGTTGCTCTTTCTAAGCTGTGAGTTTAGTTGTTGAATTTTTTTAAAGTAAACCAAGGGATCTAGCAAGAAAAATAAAGGATTACTGAACAATTTATATATAGCACAATTAGCTATAAAAATATAAGAAGAAACTCAGTGGTGGAATGAACATTAAGCCTCATGGACTAGAACATGGAAGTGAGATCCTGGCAAGTGCCCATTACTCATCTCAGGGATTTAGCTTTTGCCACTCTTCCTAAAAGTTGCCCAAATTTAGGTGCTGTAAATCTTTGAAAAATGAGCTTGTATAGCTCACTGGAGACTTTGATTTTAGCTGCCAATGCCTGCAAGATTCAATCCACACTGAAAACAGAATAGTTCACCAGGAAGGGACCCACAATGATGGTTTAGTCCAAGTGATGCCTCAAACACACCACAGTCAAACCTTCCCTCTGCAGCTGCAGCTCTGGGCTGCTCTGATCTGTCTGCTCCTGACTTCAGGCATAACTGCTTATCCAGAGCTTGCACAGTGCTCTCAAGTTACTGTGCTCTCTTAGCAAATTTGTTATTTTCTGAGGTAAAACTGATCAAAACCCAATTGGATTCCACATTAAAATTTAACTTAGGCTGTACATGCCCACTGGTAAATTGCAGGCAAAGCTCCAAACTTTTAGAGAGGAATTGCAATGCCCAGAGTGACAAATTTCAGCATGACTAACAGCACAAATCAGATCCAAATGAAATCCAAATGTGTTAAGACCTGGACATGCATTGTTAAGGCATCAGAAAGTGTTGCTGTGGCAGTGATGGAATGCTGCAGGAGATAGCCAAGAACCACATGGAAGGGCCTGAGCTGGTGCCAGTCCAAGCTCAAACACCCACAAGGAGCAACGTAGGACTGGGAAAGACCATTTCAGGTCCTCGGTTATTTCTGGTTCCAGAGTTTTCCTGACCTTTCCTGCTATGCTGGGGGTCTGTTCCTCATTCAATTCCATGCTGTCCCGGAGCGGAGGAAAGTATATTCAAAAAAGAAAAAAAGGCTTAGAGCTCTGGTTTATCTAAACTAGTGCTACAAAGATATTTTCATAAGGACATAAATAATTATGTACTTAATGCAGAGGTTCTTAACTTATTTGCCAGGGTGGCAATGCTGTTTCCTTGCTGAACACCACTCTGAAGCAGCCTGCAGAACTCTACATGTATTTTCTTTTCTGTTGGCATTCTCAAGTTTCCCTGAATGGCACTGCTGACAGACCATTCAGTCTCTAACTCTGCTTCCACACCTCATAGATCCATTCAAATCTGAACACACTAATGTGATTTTCTAGCTTTGTAATTCTTGGGTTGGGAGCAGCTATGACAGTTTCCTGACACGAACATATACCTTTGTTTCTGTGATTATTAAAGATGTTAACATGCATTCTGAAAATTGTTTTTTTTCCAGGCTTAGTGTTGGGGGAGGGGAGGGCAATAAAAACTGCTTAATTAACATAATGAGAGTTTGCAAGGGATAGCTAAAAGCTGGTTGTGGAGACGTTTGGCCTAACAGGAATTTGTATATAAGAACATACATTAAACATATGGGTAGGGAAAAAAATCATAATGCTCTAGGCAAGGCTTTGCTATGGAATAAAGATCCATCTCCTTCTGCCCAGAAACACAATAGTTTCCTAACACCACGACATTCCAAGAGAGAATTGGAGCATATACTATCCAATTTTACAAAACTGTTGGATTGTGCACTTGAGACAGTAAATATGGACAGCAAGATAGACAGACTTTTTATTCCAGCAAAATTACTTTGTGCTGATATTCTGTGTCCACGATGCACCCAAAGAGCTTGCCCTGGAGCAGGACCCCAGTGCAATCAAGCTGTCAGATTTAACAGATATTCTATGGAAATGACTTTTATAAACAAATTAAAGATCGTGGCCACTTGCAAAAGAAGCTATTTGCTATTTTACAGGCAGTTCAGGCATTTTTTATCTCTAAAAGAGCAGGTTGCCATCAGATATTTAGAGGGTTAGTTTCATCACCAGCAGGATGAACAAAAAAAAACCCATTCCCATTTAAATCCCTCTCCTGTCTATATCTTAATAAATTCAAGGCAGAATCAACTGGTTGTGCTGTCAGCATGTTAGATGGAGTATGAGTGCTGTCAATTTGTTGGGATAAACCACTGTGTGCACACAGACCTCAGAGCACAGCTCCCAGGTTTACCTGCTTGGCTTTATTATTTGGAGAATAAAAAAAGTTTTGGTGAAATGAATATCTAATTTAACAAGGCATAAGTTGTAGCCACAAAAATATTATTTCCTTATTGTGAAGCATTTACATGCTCTTAATTCATTTGCACCCCAAAGGATTAAAATTATTTTCAAAAAATAGTCCCTCAAGTTCTTAAGGCTCAGGATTCTGCTGTTGTTCTGCCTAAGCTGGTACAACTTACCTGGAAATAAAATGCAATTTACAAAAAGCATATTTTTACTTCTTGGTTGCTATAATTCTGAAGCAACAAAGATACAGCTGTATTGTATTTCTATGAGCACTCAAAGGAGAACAAAGACATGGGCTGTAAATGGTATGTAAGAATTTCCCAACACTGGGTGTTTGGGTTCTGTTGTTTTGTTGTTTTTATAGGTGGAAAAACACAGACAGTGAACAGCAGTAAAGTTTTGCTTTCTGGAGCAAAACATGAAGTCAGCTTCCCAAAGCACTTGCCTTTCTCCAAGAAACGAGGAAATTGGAGCACTAGGCTGCCACATCCTGTTGGTTCAATGGACAGCAATGGTGCAGAGCCTTCAGTCATTTGGATGTTGTTATGGGAACAACAAAACTAGAGATCTGAAAATTGCAGGCATCAGTAAAAAATGCCATTTTTCTCCAAATTCATTTTGGTTGGTCACTCTTCTCAACACTAAAAATCAATAGATACTTGATAAATAAGCCCCAGCCATTCCTTTCCATGCACTGCAACCCATTGCTTATAGTGGATAATAGACTAATAGAAAACCTTATTTCTTCTTCTGTGTGATACTGTCAAAACATTTTAATTCCAGGCTTGAACACCACTTGCTAAATAACCTGCATTTGTTTTTCCGTGTTCTGAAATTAGAATAGTCTGTGTCAAAATGACAGTCTAGCAATTAAGTCATTACTCAACATCAATAAGATTACAAGAATCAGATCCTTAGTACGTCTATTTGAGGCATGAATTTGAATGAAGTGGAATAAAAGAAGCAACAGTTCAACCAAACTGCTGAACACATACTTAACTTAAAGCTTTTCTTAAATACTGTGTGGCATTTAGGCCACCAAAAATGTAACCAAGTCTTATTCTGCAGCAATATCCAGTTCACAAATTAGTGCCCTATAAAATCAATTTACAGTAAGAGGCAGTCATAGTAAAACACAGGCAATATAGAGTTTAATTAAAGCAAGGCTCTAATGATGTCATCAGTAAACCAGTTTGTGCTTTGTAAATAGCAATTACTCCAGAACTGCAGAATTATTAACTTAATCCTATTTCTCTGCTCCTCTGTTTAAAGCTTCCCTGTTTAGGTTGTGAGTTACAGTCCATCATGATTTTAAGCAGCATAAGCACAATAGGGAGATCTAAATTCCATCAGACATGAAAAATAAAGAGAGGCCAGTTCCTTCTACTTTGGCTACACTGTAAATATCGAATCACTGATTTCACAGGGACAAGTTGTAGAAGGAGCAATTCAAAACACACATAGGAGCAGAATTCTTAATAATTGCTATTACCCTTAAATCAGTATTGATTCCAAATTTTGAGATACATTGGGACTATGTCTGAAAACTTCCTGGTGTTCTATATATGTGTGAACATGTGTACAAACTTTACACTTTGCCAATTTTGTGTCTAATTAATGCAAAACTTGCAAACCCATGTCTTATAATTAAAGTTCTTTGTCATTAGAGACACACTGCTAAGACACTTCACAAATATGTCCAATTTCATCTGCAAAGAATGACAGATTATAAGCAGCACATGAAGCAATTTGAAAATCATTTGGGAAAAAAAATCAAAACTTAATTACAGAGTTCAAATTATTGAAATTGCACATGCCAGTGCTAAAAAACCCCCCAACCAAACAAAAACTCTAAACTCTCCAACACAAACTATTGACCACTGGTGTAAAGCTAATCTAAGAAATACAATTTGTCTTGAGGCTTTTCTAAAGAAAGCAATAATTTAAAACTGTGCTGGTCCCCAATAAGTAAGGCTCCAAGACAGTTTTGATCCATTGATGAATTCTTCCTAATATGTTCCCTGAGGTACAGTTTTCCTAAATCTATTAGACATTTACAGTCTTTCAGGATGTGCTGCCTGAGCTGCTCTATCACACTGTATTAACTTGACAAGGTAATGCAGCACTATCTTTTATTTCCATAGAAAGAACTAAGGTTTGACCTTGGAACTCCAACAACAGTTTATTACCCCAACCCTTACTAGAGGGACATTCTGATAGATTACTGCAAATTATGACCCCAGACATATGATACACATCAGATGGATGAAGGGATTTACAGTGGGGTTACTGAGAACAAGATCCCAGATCTATGAAAAATCACAACATTACTTCTACCTAATACCCAGTTCTCCAAAGAAAGGCAAAACAAACCCAAAGCAGTCCATAATGGCATAGTAATTTAGAGAACACAGTTAACAGGGAAAAACAATTCCCATTGGTTTCTTAGTGGCTTCTCAAGGCTGTCTCTCAGCGTGGGATCATGGTACTGGCTTCTCTTGCAATCATACCTGATCTTGAACCCTACAGACAATAATTCTTCTTCCAATACACACATTAACGTGTTTGTGGTGATAAAAACCATGTCCAGGCCCTCCTCCCTTATTCTGCAGCAGCCTCTGGAAGAGCACTTTGAGTATTACTGCACTGATAGAAGGATCCCAGCGATGCTGAGCACAGTTGTAAACCCTCCCATGCAACAGATTTTGTGAGTTTATGCATCACAGTAAAGCTTCCAGGAAAAAGAGTTATTTGTGCATTAATCTTCATCTTAATAACCCCTCTGCTCCAAATAAATTAGCTATACTTAGCTGTGTCATAAGACGTTACACTGCAATGTGCTCGAAGGAAAGCTGCTCTTTCATTTCTCTCTCTCACAAGGACTCTCCCCTGCAATGTTTCTCAGGAGCCACAACTGAAACAAGGGCTCTTTTTCACCCTTTGGATGTTTTTCTAGGGTCACATTTATGGACATTGCTTAACTAATATATCTCGAAATAAGCAAACCTGAAATAATTTGAAATGCTTTGTAGTTGAAAAATTCTACATCTGTGGTATTTCAAGCAGCAATTTAAGATGCATTGTTCTTTCGTTTTTCAGAGGTTTTATTATCACCTATTTGACAGAATTTTAGGATCTCTTCTAATGAGTTTTTCCCTAAATAATGAACACTAAGTGACTGTAAGCCCCTGGGACTTGTTAGAGATCAAGCAATAACAGTAAGCAAGGCACAGTGTCTCCAACCACAGCACCAAGTTCTGCTCCAGGTGACATTCACTGAAACTAGAAGTGTCTGCTTAAATTAAATCCTGCAGAGATATTCATCTGCTGCAAGTTAAGCATGTATATATTACTGCTGCAATATATAGGATTTGTCCCTTGCCTGGAGTATATGCACTAAGTCCTTGCAGTATTAAGGCTTTATTTTGGATTTATATCATTATGACAAAGGGCAGAGTTAGTCTCAATATTATTTAGAACAGATGTATATAGTGAAAGTATAAAGGCCACAGCTATGAAAGGTTTTCTTGATCTATTACAACTCCCTGAGACTTCAAACACCCAGAGCAGGATGCAGCCTCCATTCAGGTATCAATTGATTACAGCTACTAATTTTGTAAAAAATTAATTACAGCCAAATGAAAGAACTCTCTGAACATATGGTTTTGAGATTTGCCAACATCCAAGGCCAATTTATTTCCTGTTAATCTATGTTTGTAAGATGTCTGAGACAGTGTGCAAATCTCCTTCTGAGAGGCTGAAGTCAACAGTTGAGAAAGAAAAAGCAGGATAAGATGTTGTCCAATGAATGCCACAAAGCAACTAAGGGAAATATGGAGCCTCCAAATTAACTTTTCCTTTTTTTTTTTTTTTTTTGCAAAGCTTTTTGCACATAAATTTCTCCTTGAAATTATTGGAAAGGCTTCCATTGATAAGGTCAGAATTTTACTGCAGCTTGTGAGGCAGCTGTTTCTCTAAGGTTTGATGGAGCAGTGCTGGTTTATATTGTAAACTTCCATTAATTTTTAAAGCTAAATAAGGTACAAAACCATTTTTTTTTGTTAAAAAATTAACACAACTATTATTTTTATTGGGAAACAATACTGAACATTAAGAAAAATCTAATTAGAAATAGCAAAGGATCTATTTACAGATTATTTTCTCAATAAACAACAATGTCTTCTACAGACAGGGAAGCCATTGCATTTCTAGCTAAAATTCAAAGACCAGTTACCAACTGGAATGGTCTAAGTGGATGGATCAGGAAAGCTAAGCTGGTGAACACTGGCAATAAATTAAACAAGTTGAAATCAATGGACATAATTTCAGATGTTAAAAATCCCTCAAATTCCAAACTCCAGGCATACTAGAGCTCACATTACTTAGAAGTGATGGCATCCACAAAGGGATTTATCATTCTTCAGTTTATGTTCTCTAATTTCACACTTTCAGTTGCCTCAGCTGAGTTTTTTTTCAAGTGTCACCATAGAGATGCAAATTCACTGTTGACAACCTCTACTCTTATTTGTAGTCTGAAATAATTTAGCATCACTTTTCAACTGTGGATTTTTATTTTACCTCCCAAAGCATGGTTTTCCTGACAGATTAAAGACTTATTAGAATATCACTATCTAGGGAGGAGCCTGAATAACATCAGGCCAAAAACCAGATCTGACAAAGTTCCCCCAAAACAGACACTTCGTCCACACACCTTTAAACCCGGTGATGATTTCCTGAAGCTTGTTTCAGTTTATCATTGAAATCTAAAGGGCTGAACACCAGTTAACACACTTGTTTTTGAAACCATAATCATGCAAGACATTATGGCCAAATGACAGTGCTGAAGTGCATTAAATGAAACAATAGCAGATTATCTGTCAACGCTGCCATCTCATCCAAGGCACCAGAATGCTCGTTCAATATCTGGTTTCCATAAAAATCGTATCCATCACCACTGATTTTTAATTTTGTTTCCACTGTTTCCATCTTAACCAGCCCTTAAGTGCACGAGAACTGATCTTCAATTAACGTGTCTGGGATTACTTGTGACATCATTTAATTAACCTTAAAGTATTTACACAACAGTGGGTTTTCTTTCCAGTCTTCTGGAAGTTTTATCGCTAAGGAGAATGCTGATAGGACTTCTCAGGTAATTCTTTTAAGAATCCCTGGTATATCCAGACATTATATAATATAAAGTAATACAGTATAATATTATTTAAACATTGTATACTTGAAGATATTTTGCACACCCATGACTCTCATAAAGTACTAATTTTGCCTAACAAAGAAATATATTGCTATTTCTTTATAAACACAGAAGAAAAACACACCACCTCCCGTCAGTTTCTTTAGCCCCAGTTATTTGTATTTAGGATTTTAAGGTTATAAATTTCATAAACAAGTTCAGTTGTGTGTGAATGATCCCAAGTTACAACACAATATTGAAGTTTCACCCTGATCTGTTTAATGTTTGTCCCTGTGAGAGGACTTTAAAAGCTCCTTTATAAGACTTCATGAAAAGCAATGATATACATTCTCAGCAAAACAAAGTAGCCCTTATTCTCATAGTCTCTGATCTGGAATCCACTCCAGTTTTGGTTGGGGGAGGAACTAAAAAGACATGACTTACTATGTTTTTTTTCACCTTACCAGTAAAAACCAGAAGTAGTGACACCCAAATCTGTAGGGCTGCAGCACAGACATGTTGGATCAGAACTAAGCTCCATTTCTTCATAGAGATCAGACTGGGCTGAGCTTTACTTTGGTTCACTGTTAAGGCAACAGGAGCCCTGCCCTGATCACTGGGTTTTTTACTCATCTCACTTTGTAGTTTGTACCTTTTCCTCTTGTACTTCTGAGAGCCCTGTGGAGCTGTTCCCAAAGGAAGGTCACATTATAGTCATCTTGGAACACTTAAAACCCGATGATATGCATACAAAAGCAGGAATGAGATCAGATTTAAATACTAATTGAAGATTTATAGAGTTTACAGTATATTCACTAAAGGAGCCAAGAGGCTGCAGCATTATTGTACTGCAAATGCCACTCGAATTAAATGTCATCATTTTCCTTACCTTGCTAAACTCATGACTGAAAGAAAAATATCCAATCTTTTGCTGTCCTAAAACTCTGTGTTAGTAGGATCACATCTATGTATAAACCACCTACAGGAGTCAGATCATCTTACAGCTCACTGACAATTATTCTAAAAGTGTATTTACATTCATCCCATAGAAGCGTAGTGGGGGTTTTTCCATTACTGTGAATTATTTACATCAGAAGTGTTGATTCATGAGGCTGAGGTTTCATCAAACCTGACCTATGTGAAATGCAGGCATCTGATGGAGTTCTCTGAACTATTGATTTTCCTGCATCCATCTGTCTCGCACTCACTGTGTTCCGAGTACTCTCCGAAGAATAATGCTGGCATCTGTTTTAAGTATAAGCTTTCTAAATTACTGCATAGATGCATTACAGAGTAGTTAAGAAAAATCAATGGTTTCTATGTAAATAACCACAAAGCTTTGCTACTTTCTTTAAAGCATAAATTTCTTTAATAAAGATTGTTTTATTTTATTTTTACTCCGATATTTCTCCTTTACATCAGCTACTCCTGTCAAAGCTATCATAATATTCTGCTGCTGTTTAAATTTACCACTGGTGTGAACTCTTTTGTTGTGGGTGGTTTTTTTCAAGGAATATGCATTTCCTATTGTATTTATTACTGAAAAGTGAGATTTGGATTCTGAATCAAGACCTTGGTACACATTTAAATACATCTTCATAACTTTCCTAAAAACAGTGCAAGGGTGTCACCCAAGTGGATCACTTAGGAAATATTTCAAATTAGCCTTTTAAAATAACATTTAATTGCTATGGAAATTAAGATAAAATGTCTGTAATTAGTATGCATTCTTCCCTTCTGAGCACAGAGCAGCAATAATAACCTTGAGCTAAAGCTGTAAGAACAGTGAAATGTTCTGTCCGTGTCCAAGCCTGGATTTCTACAAAATTAATTTCTGTTGGTAGAATCATGATAAGAGACCAGTGGAAAGGAAAGCTCTTCAGTGTTAATCTGAACTCTTGTCCTATCTTGAACAGATTCAAAGATACATCATAATTGGTTTTGATCATCTTTAAAAAAAGAGAAAGAGAGAAAGAAGAAAAAATGAAAAAAAACCCACAAAAACTTAGAAGAAAATGAAGAATCACAGAACTGAGAAGAATCAGTCTAGAAAAGAAGTGAAGCACTGACCAGATGCCAGTGGAATTATAGACAGTCAGTCAAGAGAAGGGCTGAGCTGATGTACACAAGGATGCAGCCAGAAGTGTGGTGACAAATAAATTACTTTGGCTGCTAAATATAAGAACCTGCTGGTGAAGATCTCTGCACCAAATAGCTGGTGAGAAATATTTTGGGACAACGTTATTTTTATGCCAAAATTGCAGGACTTGTGAAATCCAGCTGGCACAGTGGCTCATTCATGTTAACCCCCTTACTTCATCTTTCTGAAGCGACACTCTGGTCCACTTCTTATTTTTGTAAGCCAGAGCTATGGGATCTAAATCTGATGTCTCAACTTCAGTCATCAATAACTCTGGAAAATTCTTGGATACACAAGTGTACAGGTCCAAAAGATTAGCAAAGCCAAAATGTCATCAAAAGACACACAATGGTCTCGTTATGGCAGAAAACTCTCTGCTGAAGTCCCCACAGTGGCAGAGCCCTCTGGATTTGAATCTTAATTTAAAATACTACTAATCGATATCTGTTCATGTCCTATGGAGTAAAAATAATTTATAACTAAGGTGCCAATGCTGCAATCACTGCAAATACCTTCTGTGTATTCTTTAAAGCTCACTTCCCCATTTCATGACCCGTTTATTTTCTATGATGGGCAAATTGTAGCCTGTGACAGCAGTAATATGGCCAAGATGTTCAGCTTTATCCCCTTCAGTAAGTGTGATTGCCCAAGCCCTCCTGGTAATTGTTTTCATCCTCCTTCTTGTTAACTGTTTATAACACTGGGATTTTTCTTTTAAGGCTATTTCATTTGAATCATGTCAATCAATTCAGAAAAATGCAGGGTTGTAGTAATAAACCAACTCATCTCGTTCAGCACTCTGCATTTCTCAATTACAGGATCTCAAGAACACACTATTTTTTGGAATATTATCTCCATGTATACATTTAACACTGTTCTTCACTGCAGTAATGTGATCCCCTCACAAAATGTTCAACAGATGTCTTTGTTTACTTAAGAAAAGGTGTTTATACTGCATCTGAAAATAACCCACACACTTGATAAAAACAGTCTTCTGCACCATTTGGGGACTGCAAAAAAGTTATTTAGGTCTTCATAATATGTTTGGGAACAAAAACAAGAAGAATAAGAACCAGGTCACCGATTACTGAACTAGAATCCTCTCTGGGTGAAACCATGGCCATATGACAGCATCTTAGTACAGGAAGATCAGTAAATTAAGAAAACTGTAACCAGCAGAAATCACACTAGATCTTGAAGGGGACACAAGGACTTCAGTTTTGGGTTTTGCTCTTTTTTTTGGAATTATCAAAGTCATTGAAAAAATGGTAAATACCGTGAAATCGTATCTCATTTCAAACTTCTTAACATTTTGTGTTCTACCTGACACGTCCTGCAGAAGCAACACCTTTTAATGCTGTAAATGGGTTTGGTTTAGTTCTGGAGAGAAAAAAAGCAAAAAAAAAAAGGAGGGGGAAAAAAAGCAGTCAGCTGACACTGCTCTCCTTCCAGTCTGGTGTATTCTCTGAGAGTCTTCTGCCCAGTGTCATCAAGTGCAAGCTGATGCATTAATGCATTTCAGTAGTAATATTCAGTTGCAATTTAGGAGATTTCTTTTGTACTTATGGTTTCAGATTCTGCTTCATTCGGTTTTTTTCCTGATCAACTCAAAGGTTGAGGAAGTCACCAAGATGGCCCCTCACAGGTATAAAGGTGAGGTTAAACGGGAACATTTAGCCTTTGTCCAAAGTCCACCCTCGTATTTACGGGCAATTTCAGACATTCCTCAAAGTGCTCAGGTCACTCGTGCCTGGGGCATCATCTGAATCATGAAAGGGCAAACCCAGCAACCCATGGCTGGAGAGCCAGACCCGCTGGTGTTTGAAGACACAGACTTCTTAAAACAAGATCTCTTTCTACATTCCAGCCCAACTTGGCTGGAGCAGGATCATTACAGCCCTTGTAGACCTCCTCTGGGAGGCTCTAAGAATGTTTTCAAACGTCTGCATTTCAAAAACGCTGGACCTGTTGTCTTGATCCTTTATGTTACTTTGCTAACTCTCTACTCCATAAAACACAGCAGGGCAACATGGCTGGGGCATTGTGAATGTCTTCTGATCACTAAATGGGAAAGCCTATTGTTACCTTGGGATAATACAGGACATGGGATAATTCAGAAGCTACGCCAGCCCCTTCTCCTGACTGTACAGACATCGTCCCCATCAGCTGAACTGTGTTGGAACACAAGCACAGCTGTGCTACAGCTCTAGCAGGGTCCTTCCCAGGCTCATACAGCCATGAAACATTTCAGTATATTCACTCTGCCCTCAACTTTTACCACTGTGCCTCAGAACTGCACCTCGTCTGTTCCCAAACTCCTGAGCACAATCATATTAAGCAGCAAGAGAAGGAATTTAACTCTGAATTTGCTCGCATTTCTGAATTTAAAATCAGACCTAAGAGGTACATAAATCTAATTCTAATTTCTTTTATGTAAATTCAAACCACACGGAGAAAACAAAAATTTGTCATTCTGCTTAGTTTGGGGCTTTATAAACTGACACCATATTAAGTTATTTAAGCCCAGTAAAATTTAATGGGAGTTATTCTTGTTCTTGCAACAGCGTTTCCTGCAGAAGATACTTCCAGAACTGTGGTGAAGTCATCGTCTAATGTCTCCCCTGTGACTCCCAGCTATGTAATGGGATAGTTTTTTCCTTCTCTTCCAACGTTTATTATTGACGTAGAAGCATCTTTACACGATAAAAGCAAAGCAGCTGCCCAGTGTCCCTTGGGAATATCCCCTCGTTAGGGAGGATTTCAGCCCCCTCCCAGTAGTTTATTTAGTATGCTGAAAACCAGTCCCATTTGAAAGTAAGTTACTTTCTACTCACATACTCATTGTTTTCTAAAGCACTGTCCCTCCTGGGAGAAAGTGAAAGGCAATATAAAACCCTTCTGGGACAGCCCTGAGTCAATAAAACAGCCTGGGACCAGTTCTGCACTTTAGGCTTTTGCTTGAAGAAAAATGGAAGTGTAGGAACAAACCATAAAACTGTCTTCAGGGTAGTGACAAAATCTACACCTTCTATCCAAGGAGTTAAAAATATTAATTGTTCTACATTGCTTATGATGAAGACCTTATTCGAATATTAACTTTTATGCTATATATTGTACATATCACAATTTTGCCTGTTATGGTGTTCATATCTCTCTCCATTAATTTTCAAAGGTTTTGGTAAGGGTTTTTTGTTTAAAACAGTCAAGCAAACCATAGCAATTACCTGGCTGTCACATTTGGTATAATCTAGACCCCAGTTGGGGGCTACCCATCAATGACTGCAACCAGAGACTGCATCAGGAGGAACACTAGATCCAACCAACCTGCTGCATCTCTCTCTCAGAAAACAAGCATATAAAATGATTTGTACATGAGAATGCTCTGCCTATAGGAGTTTAGCTAATTCCAAATGTCAGAGAGTCAATAACTGTACCCTAGAAGATATAAAGTCTTGTAAAAGACAACATGGGTTAGATTTTCCCGTGGAAGTAGTTCCATGATTACATTTTCTTGGCTACAAGGCTGCCTTTCATTGAGTAGCCTGTCTTGAGCACTGGAAGCTTCTATTCCTTTCTCTTTTGTGTCATTATCTCACTGCATTTAAGCCTCATTTCAAAACACAAGAGTCATTGAAAAAATTTTTTAACCTGCTTTTTTCCCACCTTTAAATGAAACTAACTATATTGCTTCTTTTGTTCTTTTACTTACTTTTAGAATTCCTGAAAACTCATGCCTTCTTTTTTTTTTTCTGTCTTTACCACTATAAGATTTGTTTTCTGCTTTTCTGAGGTGGGAGAGCTGTTCTCCTGTAGTATTCCTGCTACGTGTTTAATGGTTTAGTTCCTCTCTTGTTACATGTGTGCCCAAGGAAGAACCAGCAGTAAAACAGTAAAATGCTTTTACTAATCTAAATAACAAGATTTCAGATAATTTTTTTCTGGTGGACAATATTAAGTACATTTATTGTAATTGATGTATATAGAAAAAAAACCCCAACCATGAATGTTGTCTTCTAAGACATCATTCAAAGGGACATGCTTATTGTTAAAAATAGGGAAACAACAAACTGCAAACATTTCACCCAAACTGTGGAGATGGCAACTATAAAAAACACTACTATATTTGAATATTTTCAAAAGCAAGGCCTGAATGCTGAAAATAGGTTACCTTCCTATTCTTCACGTTTGCACATTGAACAGATTTAAAGTGCTACAAGGAAAAGGTATTAATTCCAAGATGAAACAAACTTTCACTAAAATTAAACAAGGTTACAGAAATTAGTATTTCTCCTTTGTAGCATCTTGGTTTTAACAGTTTGACAATGACTCTTTCAGCAGACTTCAGCCCATAATATAACCACTGCAAACAGCCTCCCTTAGAACTTACGAGGAAGCACCAAGGAAATTCTTAGATATCAAACCGATTTTCAAATGTAAAATTTCTATGGGCAGCCCTATGCTCCTTTGTTAACAGTCCTTAAAAAATAACAACCACCCAACACATAATTAAATATATTTTCCGTTTTCAGTTAGGGCAAATCAGTCCCACCCAAAATTACTGGTTTCTTCATGCTGCAGTAAATGAAACACTATTAATGGCGCAATGGGAGCTACAAACAGATTGTTACTTCCTTGAGGTCAGTTCTGAACACAGCTGAAAACAATCTGGGTTCATTTTGCATTGTTCTCAAAACGGACGCATTGAAGGGAAAATCATAAACGCTGGGTCCTGATATGTGTAGATAATTATTCATGTGGTCTGTGCACAAAAAAAGGAAAGTATGACGTGAGAGGCTCAATGGAATCTCTATTTGCACTCTATTTACCACAAGGAAGAGACTGCTGGTGAATAACACAGCTCATATCTCTCAGTTACCAGAAGAAGGTACCAGAACAGGAGAAGGATTTAAGTCCAGCAACTTCTTGAACACAGGAACAAGCTGGCACACAGAGGGATGAAGGGTGGGCAGAAAATAGATGTAATAAAACTTAATAACCTGTTGGATACTGGAAGCAGCAAGGACTGGCGTAGGTGGGAATCTGGCAGACAAGATGTACCTGGGAGATACAAAGGGAGGGTCAGGAGGAAAAGCTGCCCGGCAGCTTTGGATGCTGATGGATGAAGATGAGGGGCCGGTGTCGGGCACGGGTGACACTGCCAGGGAACCAGGGAATGCCGTTCGCATATGCTGGGGTTCAAACAGTGAACCCATTTTCCTTTTTTTTACGCTATATAACTATATGGGCTTGAGGAAAAAGGTGCTTTATCGGATAACGCACCTCAGTGCGACACTCAGCTGCTAATGATGGGAAAAAATGACCTTGTATTTGGTGTGATAACGTACTGTGTTTGCTGCACGGCTCGATCACCACACACAGCCTGGCAGAAAGGCAGAAGGAGCGGGACCCGCTGCCAGACCTCCAGCTTCGGCTCTGCCAGACCTCCAGCCCTCGCTCCCCTCGCGGGGCACAACCGGGCAGGGGGAACGCGGCAGCCCCGCGGGCTCGACCCCGCAGAGCACAGCGCGCAGGGACGGGGTTCACTCTCCCCTCGGGGCTCCCCTGGCTCTCTCACCACATTCCTGCTCCTTGCCCGTTGTGCGGGCGGGAAGCGGCGCCGCGGGGATGAGGCTCGGGATGAGGCGGCGGCGGCGGCCCGGCCTGTCCGGGCGGGCCCGGCGCGTCCCCGCCCGCGGCACCGCCGTGCGGGCGCAGGG
>VYXB01003697.1:2769829-2898549 GCA_013397135.1 Pachyramphus minor
CTGCCGGCTGGGGGGGAGGGGCGGGGGAGCCGGGACGGGGGGCGGGGATGGCGGGGGGCGCGGGGAGGGTCGCGCCGCCGCCTGCGGCGACCAGAAAAGTTGAGGCGGCTCTCGGGGACGGGAGCGAATCGGTGGGGCTCATGTTTGATCAACTTGGCGCTTAGATGCTTTGTTTTTAACTCGTCTTCATCCTGGGTGCACTTCTCTTATAACTACTCCTTTTTTTTTAACAAGGGGGGGGTTGGGGGGGGAGGGAGTCTCCCACGAAAGTTTTTCTCTTTACAGAAGGCGGGACTGAAACAATACCCGATGCATTGTTCAAATGTAAAANGTTCATTGTTTAAATGTAAAACCCCCCGCGCTTTTTTTTTTTTTTCTTTTTTTTTTTTTTTTTTTTGGCCGGGTTTTATTGCCGCCGCTGCCGCTGTGTGATCGCGCTTTCCCCCTTGTGTTTACAGCGTCTGTGAGCGAGAGACGCTCGGAGGAAGAACCAGGATCCCTGGGCTGCATCAGTACGGAGGGCTCAGCAGAGCTTGGAAGGATTTCACCTTGTTGCTGTTTGTTTCGGGAGATTTTCGCTCCCCCCCCGCCCCGGACACTGTCCAGCTGAGCGTTTGTTTCCTTGCTGCGTCCACAACCGGCCTGGAAAAAAAAAGCGCTTTTCCGTGTTAAGAGGTGATTTTTGTCGTGATCTCCCTGCGAGGAAGAGATCGGCATCAGCCTCCGAGGAGGGAGACAGGATCAACTGAGGTTTTCCCTACCTCCGGCTGAACGTGAGAGTTCAAGTGACACCGGCACTGGCCTGTGGCTGACTGACTGCACGGCGAGCTGGAATCGCAGCCAGAGCTGCTCAATTTACCTGCTCGAGGACCCTTCAAACCCTTCTATTGACGGTAGAGATTTGTATCCCAAGGAAAATCGGATTAATATAAACTATGCAGAGCTTTGCGGGGATATCTGGAGACTACTCTGTCTGCATGGCTAATCTTGAAATTGTCTGAAATAAATCCTCAGCGCAAGGAATAACGAGATACTTTCAATTAGTTTTTTTTTTCTTGACGCTTTTTTTTTTTTTTCCCTTCTGCGAGAATTTAACGTTTCTATTGGAGGGTTTTTACAGGAGAATGGGACACATGCTGGAAAACTCACCACGCTTCATAAAAATCACGGGGGTAACAGTTTCCATCAGCGTTGCGGTATGAAAGGTTCTCGATGGATTGTCTGCTGGTGGCTACGATGGATCAGTCTTTCCCTGTTCCTGTTTGCGATGTGCTGAAGGATCCGGATTTAGTGAAATACTGACGCCTATAAACTTACTCCCTCTCTGCTGAAGGCATCGGATGTGACAGTGCAGAGAAACATGTGTTTCACATTTCTGACTGGTTGTTTTGGTGCAATCAATACCTCCACAAGAAACATTGACTTAGGTGGCGACTGTCATAGCGGGAGGCACACGGAGTGCAGCTCTCGGCTGGCAGGCAGAGTGAGCACAAATCAAAGAGCCCGCCGTTCCTGGGAAGCGGGGGCTTCGCTTCCCCCCGAACTGCGGGGCAGAGGCTCCCGACCCACCCCGGGGAGCCCGGCCCGGCGGTGCGGAATGAGCAATGACCAAAGCGCTGTCAGGAGTGGCGGGCAGCCGGATCCGATGGGGATCAGTGAGGCAATAGCGGTTGAAAGAAAGGTGGATCGCGAAATTATTGCCCGAAGGAATAGCAGGCGAGGCGGAATGATGATAAAGTTAAACTTCTGTTTCATCTTCTGTCGGGGATGGTGGGCGTTTCTGTTGCTTCAGCTCCACATG
This sequence comes from Pachyramphus minor, assembly GCA_013397135.1. Classification (NCBI taxonomy): domain Eukaryota; kingdom Metazoa; phylum Chordata; class Aves; order Passeriformes; family Tyrannidae; genus Pachyramphus; species Pachyramphus minor. The sequence continues at coordinate 2,771,631 of VYXB01003697.1, forward strand.
TTGCAAGCAGTGGCACAAGGTAGGGCTAGAGACATTTTTGTTTATAGAAATGCTGCATCTGCCTTCTAAGAGGAAGGGAATCTCGCTCGGGTACAGAGAAACCCTTTGACTTTTATCCTTATCAGAGGTAAACTGCAGAATCTGCACTGAGCTGATTTCATGTAGGAATGGTCTTTTCTTACAGTCGTTTCTTTATGGAACAGGGATTTGCAAACTGTACCTACATGTTCCTCTCCCTTTCTGATCCTATCCTTTCCCTATTCCAACCTCCCACAGAGAATCAAAAGCCCCATCAGCATCAAACCTGCTTTTATTATTTACTTAAATACATCCGTACTGTTCTTTCAGGCAGCAAAAGAGTTAACTGCTGGTTGTGCCTGTGTGTGTGTGTCTGTGTGTGTGTGTTTAAAAACACTGTGCACTGAGATAAGTTATTAGGAGAAGGGGAGTCATAAATCCTCCGACTAGAACTAAATCAGGCATGTAAAAGGAATTCTTTAAACATATGAGCACTATTCTATGTGAACCTCGGTCTCGGCACTGTTCATTTCTTTCGGATTGCCAAGTAACATTTACCCGAGACAAAAACTGCAATTGATTCGTATCTGAGCATTTCCACATCAGAGATCCTTGCAGTCAAATGAGTCACTTGTAAACGAAGGGTCAGAGTCGACCAATAGACTCTAAATATCAAGTGTCAGTCACTTTGCATGTAAATTCCCTTCTCAAAAAAAAAAAAAATAAATTGCCAAAATGTAGCCTAATTCTTAATAATCCTTTGAGAGAGTAAACAATAAATGGCAGGCAGAAGCATTACAGTTGGCTGCGCCAAATAACACGCTGAACAAACGCAGCTTTCACTTTCTTTGCTGGGCTGAGTTTTATTGCAGGGAGCATTGTCTGGCTGAAGTGGTGTGTGCCGGACAATGCAGGGCTGTGTCGTGTGGGACCAGGAGTTGGTTATTAACAGCGGAAGTTCATACTCCACGCAGGGGAATGGGCTTTGTGTTTTAGTTCTTTGTTTTCAAGCATTTCATAGGGAACAACGGTGCATTCAGTTTTAATAACTGGATGGGGCTCGTGTGTTGAGGAAGAGGGGTTGTAAGCCAAGTCTGCTTTAGTTTGTGTGTTCAGGGCTTACTGCTGCATCCTCCAAAAGTTTGGAGCCGCAGGATACAGAAGAGATTTAATCCAGTGTTTTATATGGACTCCACCCTCATAAACCTTTCTTAGTGCTTTGTTTATGCTGTCATTGCTATTCCCAAATTACCTCTGCTGAGGCCTGCAAGCCCTAACAGAGTATTGTTATCCTGAAACGAGCCATACCTGCCATAATTATCTCTGCAATTTTAAATTCATGTCACTTTTTGTGTTTTTCTTTTGGTAGTTGTTGATAGATGCCAATATGATGCTTCATTTTTGAAGGTAAATGCTGATGATTCTTGCTGTTTACATTAAAAATGAAAAAAAAATTAGTAAAAGAGAGGTTTAAGTGCCAGTGATTCAGAAATCAGATGCCATATAAAAACAGTTTTCTATGGTTTAGTAGTAAACTAGTCATATTACTGAATTAAAAAGTGAACTGAAACTTTTGTTTAGTGCATAGTATAGAATAATTTTTCAATGGCATCTTCCAGATTACTCAGCATTTGCAGTACTATCAATTTCAGGTACTGTTTATCTCAGGGAGTTATGTAGTGTTTACAAACTATCCTAAAGAAAAGTCCTAACACCAAGTTAGTTTTTACCCATCAATATTTAAGAGTGGGAGGGGAAGTGAACAGAATAAGATACATTTTCTCTGAGACATATTGGTGCAGATAGAAGTATGGAGCTTAGAAGACATGAACAATGAAAGATAAAACAATTTAATTTTTTATATAATGCAGAAGATACAAACTAAAGTTAGTCCTCTTAAGAATCCTGTCACATATAAACCACCATGGAAGTCTTGATGCAGAGGGCTTCTGTTCGGTTTCACAAAATTTGTTTTAATTTATAACTTACGGTTCTTTTAGCACTCTGAATTCTAATGGATTTTAAGACATTTGTCATTTTTATGCAAAAATTTACTTTAGAGAGAAGCTGGCAGTTTTTATAAAAGTCCTTCATGAAAATGGAAAATCTGCTACAGCCACAGAAGTTTCTAATGGAATGATGTGGTCATATGCATGAGAGAATTACATGACTTCAATCTTTCTATATGACAAAAAAATGAACATTCTAAATATATGGGCCATGGCTATTTTGAATGAATCATATTACTGTGCTATAACCAGCTAATGTTTCTAAAATAACTATTTCAGCATTAAAGAAGTAAGAAATATTTCAGGCGTACTGAAATGCAGGTTCTCAGTTCATAGGAAGCAGATTAGATGAATTGGTTGAGATTAAGTATCTTCTCCTGTAAGGTGAATGGAAGAAAAGAGTTTCAACTGCAACAGGTTGGTTGAGTATTCTCTAAACTTCAATGGTCATTCAAGTGAAAGCTGATCTAGAGGCGAGCTGTAAATAAAACCACTTGTAAAATTTATTTTATACTTAGCTCTTCAGCTTTTCTGTCTTCTATAGTCGTGTTACATAACTCAATATAAAATTTATTTGATTTCTTTTCCTTTCCAAAGCAAATTTAATTAGTATGAATCACACAGTGGTTCGTTGTCACGAGTAATAAAGGATTCTCTTCAAACTTTGGGATTGTTAGCGCAGCCCTTCTCGGTGTGGGAGTGACTTCCTGGTGGAAGGGATGTAGAGAGGACAAAGGTTGTGGCCTGTTCCACGTGCACAGCTGGGAATGGTGCTCCCAGACCTGTGCTGGCCCCTCAGACCGAGGGTGTGTCCCAGCCCACTCACTGCACGGCCCAATGTTAGATAAGGGGGGCAACAGGAGAATGAACCTGTAAGAGTCTCAAAACTGTTGAGCATCTCTGTTTACTCAGCTCTTTACTCCTCCTGGCCTCTGCCACCAGCCCTCTTTTCATGGCATTTTTGTTGAAGTTGCGTTTGAGATGCTAGTTAGCCTCAAGTCATTGTGTGTCATCAAACAGTGATGAGATGCTAATTGATAATCACTATAATTATCAAATTAGAATTTGCGAGGGGATGGTACAAGTGAATCATTTGGACACAGTAACTGACTCGTGTACTTGGAGGAACATCATCATCCCACAGAGACGTCTGGCCCATGGTCTGCGTGCCTGGGCAGAGTCCTGTGAGCACACAGAGCCCTTGCAGGGTTGGAATTTGTGCTTTATGTATGAGATTAACAAACACTGATGCCTACTGAGCTACAGAAACGTTTACTAAACTACTGGAATATTTGTGTGGAAATAGAAAAAGTCTGCTTATTTAAATAGGTTGGAAGTTGCTAGAGGCTACTCTACATGCATCTTAATGGATTTAAGTACCTTCCCAATGCCTGTCTTTTGTTGAGGAATGAAAGAATACTTAGAAAATATATTTTGATGGCTGTTGTTCAGAAAGATTTTAAAATAGATAAAAGCAGTGCAAAGCTTTAAGCTTCTCCAGCTGGAGCCTGGTATCTTTAAATATTAAGAAAGAGAAGCTTGTCTGATTTTTCTTAGCATAACAGCAACGGAAGTGTAATCTTTTTATGCTGCTTAATCAAATCTGTAATTCAGAATTCTACACATACATGAATATACATTTAAGGTGGTATTGATACCAATGGCTTTGACAGAAGCCATGTCATGGTAAATAGATGAAAGTGTTTCTGGGGCCCAACTTTTTAAATTCAAATATTTGATCTGGTGTATTATAAATATGCTGAGTGTAAGAAGCATTTTCAAGCAAATTTCAAACTGCATTAGGTGCAGAGATGATAAAGAACTTGCACAGAGTATTTGGTTGTTGGAAGAGATGGAGAGATGGTGAAATGTGAGGGCAATACTTATTGGGAAGTGAAAAGTGTTCTGAATTAAATGTAGAATGAAGCATTTCTATTTCCAAAGGCTTCTGTTACTGTTTATTGGAAACTCACTATTTTGGATTGGATTCACCTCTTGTGTTTCCTTTCCTTAGATGAGCATTTTGTGTTAGGTTTTAAAGAGGTGATTTTTCTTGTGTATATAATTATAATAATTATCAAATTGATTTGGCAGAGCAGAGACAAGCCTAGTCTAAACAGCAACAGGGTGGAGAGACTTGGAGTTTTCTGTGGCCGCATCGTGCGACTTCTCAGTGTCTCTACTGAGATAACTCTTGGTTTGCTTGACATGTTTATGTTTTGCTGGGAAATTACCTGTTCTCAAGACTTCTCACAGCAAGTTCAAAGAGATGTGAGTGTTTATCTATGAGCATTTTCAGTGCAGTGTTGGAGAGGGTTTCTCTTAGAGTACAGTGTAAGGGTGCTGTTAGAGCTGAAGGGAGGCCGTGAGAGGTGGTTATCAGTGTTGCTTCCGTGCTTTACCAGGAGGTCCTTAGACTAGGAACAACCTGGGTATGGAGAGAGAGGCTGTGGCAGTTGTGCTGTGTGGCTTTCACATCACTTCAGAGGAACAGAAGGCAAATCTGTGTCCAGGGCTCATAGTCCTTGAAAGGTTGTTCTGGAAGGTTCTGTCATCTCTCTGCATAGTCATGTATTTTGGATGACAGAGGCAAATATTGCCTAATATTTTAATGGTTGATTAAACAAACCATAGAAATATTAATAAACAATCTTAAAGTGGATTATTAGGAAGCTGTTAAGTGGACGGCTTGGGCTTTTGTATGGCTCAGAGAGACTTTTTTATTGTCTTACTGTTCCACCACAGACGTACAAGCCTGGAACATTTTCTTGATTCAAAGACAAGCTTTTAGTGCATTTATGAACCTTCTATACAGCTTTACCTGAACTTCACATTCTGAATGGACTAGTTATTTGGTTCACTGGGACCTTTTTGCTGTAATGAATCTGTGGGCTGACTAGAGGCAATTAGACTCCTCATGGAGCAAGATCTTGTTCATGCTGAGTTCATTACAGAAATAGACCTTTCTTCCTCCCTCTGCATATGTACATACATAATATGAATTTAAATAGTTTTTGAGGAACAAATTGATGATTTGTTGGTATTTTCAAAATTATGTTTTCTTGAAGTTTTATAAGTAGGATAATTTTTACAAGATGTGTGCAGAGATTATAAAATGCCAGAACCAAGGTAACTTTTGCATCTTTAATGTACATTCTTTATGCATGTGCATTATGATTAAGTTTAAATTGATACTTACTATTTTACTGTCTCTGTCAGAACTAGAGACTGAATACTGCTCACTGATCAGTTTTTCAGTAGTTTATTTTCTTGTCAGTGCTTGGCTCCATCTTTCATTTGCTTCAAATCTTTTAAATTCAGCACAAGAAGACTTTTGTGTGAACTAAAGGAAGAACTGTTAGCAGCTATAGCGTGGCATTGGATTAGTCTACTTACAGTTATTACAGCTGGAAAGCAAGTAATTGGTGAGATTTGGTTTCTATTTCTGACTATCAAGTGAGTATTTTCTAGTGAATAAAGACTCTTCGCTCCACGTGCCTCAAAGACAACCCTTCACCATCCATTCAGCTCATGCAGAACAGAAATGTAACTCCATGAAAGGTCTGTTCCCAAAGAAGTTGGGCTGTCTGGAGTTACATCTGCCCACACAGTAAAGTAAAACTTTCCAATTCCTTTACAGACGTGGTCTGTGAAATGTCACAGCCCTGGAGGTTCCAAGAGGTGCTGTAGGAATTAGTTCATGTAGCACTTGCAGGTCTGAGTTCAAGGGGTGACATGGAAGAGAAGGGGAGAATCTTTTATTTTAATGTGCAGAGTAACTTAATTACCTTTAAACATTTACGAATGGTTTTGTAAGATCTCCTCATTATAGAGATTCTTAACTTCTAGACATACATGACATTTGTATATGGAATCTTGAGCATATAATATTTTAGGTTTACTAAGAGCTATTTTTTGTTCTGTCCTTTCTGTGAGAAATAACATGGTCTGTTGCTAATCATACGTTTTTCTGTGAAATGTCCCTGAAGTGTAATATAAACAGCACCCTCACTAATATTAAAAGTGTAGATCCAGCCTTTTTAAGGGAAGTGTTTTTAAAGTTCATTTTCAGCTGTTGAGCTCCCTGAACTGGCTCATGCTGGGGTCACACCAGCATCAGGGACAATGCAAAGGAGGTGATGGGAGTCATGGCCGGGGCCATGACCCTGGCAGCCATCTAAGATCAGTTCAAATTGTGAGAGAGTTTTCCAACTCTGACAAAACACAGGGGAATGTGCACTGCCTGACTTCTTACAAATATGTGGAGGCCACTGTTCCTGGGTAGAAAATAGGTTAGGGAGGTGGTTTAGAAGCTTAACTTTAGGGTTTTTTTTTCTCTGAAAGAATCTTTCAGTGAGTTTCTCCCTCTGTCAGGTGGAGTCTTCCTGACCTGAGCATGTAAGGTAAGTGCTAAAGTTGAGCAATGTGAATATTCCCCTTAATCCCCGATCCCTCAATTCTGTAGCTGATAATAGGAATGACTTTTTTTCTTAAAAACCCCACAGCTTTGTAACTGAAGTTGCAGATTTCTCTGGTATTACTACTTAATGTTTGTATTTAATACACAGATTCAGCAGGTAAAAAGGGTGGTGTGAGCTCCAACAGCTCTGACTAAAGGAAGTCTTTAACACCACTTTGGACAAAATGTGGAAGTGGATTGTACAATCTTACGTCACACCAGCCAGATAACTTTTGAAGTGTCAGTTTTGATAAACAATAAAGCATTTGTTGTTTTTGTGCAGATTACTTGATTCCTTAATCCTGTTTTTCACATTTCCATGCTCTGTTGCGGCAGCCTGAAGAGAAAGTTGATTCTGGGAGATAAATCATTGTCCCTTAAGTCTCTTTAAACCACTTTATGGTCTTTTAAGCCATAAGCCATATATTTTTCTAATAAACTCCTAGATCTAACATGTTATCTAAAAAATAATTTGTTCAGTATAGCCCTCTCAGACCAGAAAGTAGAGAATAATGATATATAGCCCCAGTACGTGTTGCCAAAATGGTCCTCCATTGATTCCAGGCTGAAATTGAAGTTTGTTACTCATTATTATACAAAGAATCAGAAGATCTGGTAGACACTGCTTTCATTCTCAGATTCATATTTGTCAAGAGTCTGTATATTTATTAGTTGAGAATATTGTGGCTTTGATATGTGGTTTTGGCATTGAGTTCATAGGAAATCAACTCTTCAGCAATGCTGCCTTTTAAGGGAAGGTGCTAAGAAAATAGTGGAACTTTAGTGCAAATATTTCAAATATTTGAGCACTTAGAAAAAACGCATTTTGTTAAACTGGTGCTGCTTTCTCACCCAATATTTATGTTAAATACAGACTCAGTACTAAGACCATCACTGCTGCCTTCCTTGCACATTGGGGAATGAACATCCCTTGTTTCTTATTTCTTACCTGTCAGGAAGTGCAAAGGCCAGTCATGACTAAACACTTCTGAAATAACTGAATGGTGTGTGATGATTGGAAAAGAAATATCCAGTGCTGTGCCATACTTGCAGTTCAAAGATAACACATTTACCATAACGTGGAACACACGGCAAGTGAACAGTGCTGTAGTACTGAGGTGGTGGGAGGAGGGAAGGGGAACTCTCCATCAGTGTTTCTAAATGTGTGTACTGAGAAGTGTCATTTTAAGTCTTCTTGAATCTGTGAGCACAGAGGCACAGCAGACTTTTCTTGCAGATTGTTTGTGACTCTTATCTTTCCTTCAGGATCAAGAGGTTGAGTAAACTTAGATTCTGACGTATCATGCTAACGAAACGTTGCAAACCAACACCCTTGTGCTTCTTTCCCCGCTGGCCCTGTGGTTTAGGAGAAACTCTTTGGCACTTGTGTTTTATCCTGTGATGCACAGAAGAACTTTTACAGTACCTCAGGTGATAATGCACTGGAAATAGTGCTGTCCATGCTGAAGGCTGTCCCACTGTTCCTGTGGGTGTCCATCTGTGTGTCTCACTCTTGTTCTCCATTTGCTTTATCCTTTTGTCCCAGGGTGACAGAGCCTCTACCACGAGGTGCTTCTGGTCTGTGGTCAGTGTTCCTCCTTGCTGTTGTAATACAAGTAATGCCTACTCTTGGTGAAAGGGTGAGGAAGTGGCTTAAAATTTGTGATTCTGCGTGGGAAATGTGGAACAGATTCCGTCGTTATCCTCTCACGGGACACGGAGTAGCTTTTCCAGGACACTTGTGTTGTGTTAAGCAGGGCTCGTGTTGTGCTGGGGGCCTTTTCAGAACAGATGAGCAGGAAGATTGTTCAATGGTAGATTATCCCAGCATTTTTTTTTTTAATGTTAGATAAGACTGAGGCAAGAGATCAAGAATAGTAACTCCTGTGTTTCACCTTTTGCTGTTTTTATTGCCATGAAGAAGTTAGATTTGTTTTTGAAAATGTGGTATCTGAAATTATTTAAAAAAACCATTTGAATACATGGCACTTCAAACACCAGACTTTAAGGTAAATGTTATCAACTAATTTCCCATTTCTCTTTAGAATTTGTTTTGTTTTTACAAACAGCTACTTATGAGCAACTGCGGATGTGTCTTAAATAAAGAAGAATATGTGGATTATTGTTAAATTAATTTCCTGCATTGTCATGTGCAACCATAATTTTCTAAAATATCATATTTTAACCAGAAAGAATATTGTCTTCCTTTTATCTTAAACTTCTATTTTAAAGTTCTGTGTTATCTTCTGTCTTGGAACTAGTATTCAAGATTCTTAGCTTTTAAGAACTATTGAGAAGTCAAGGAGGGCTTTTTTATCCTCTTGAAAAGAATACATACATATTCTATATAGTAACTTAATGAAATTTATATTCTGAGAGAAGGTGTCTCCTGTTCACAGAGCCTAATCATGTCTCTTATCCACAGAACAAGGCTAAAATTTTAGGTGTTCCTGTTCATGGAAATGGGAGAATAGGTCAATCGATTCTGCCTTAATTCAATTACAAAATAGGCCAGCAATGCTATTGTTTAATGAAATCATCAACAGAAAAAATTTCAAGTGACTCTCAGGATAAATCTCCCATTTATCCACAAGTCTGAAGCAGCAATGAATAAGGAAGCAAGATTTGTGTTTTGAAAACTTCTCTTGAAGTCGTTTATGTAGTACCTAACATCTGTATTTCAAGTTCCTCGGCACTAGTGTTGATAGCAATCTTACTCAGATTTAATTAATTATATATGATTTATTATTAGCATTTAATGGGTCAAATATTTAAGCATATTTTTCTGACTCTTCAGTTGAGAATTCTGAGTTAATGGCACTCATGTCAAACTCAAAAGTTTTAAGTGCTGGTAATTCAACGTTACATTCACTATGTAAATGCAACATAATTAAAATGATGCCTTGTCAATCCCACTCAGGTTTCTTGTGAGTATAATTTTCAGCTTTTGTATACTGGATGTAGCTGTGCCTTGGGTTACCCAAATATATATTTTATACCCACTGTAGAAAAAGCAAACAGTGGAGCAGGCAGTTAGAAAAAACTTCTGGCTCTGAAATTGGACCATCCTCATCCCATGGGCAGAGATGGATACTTTTCATCCACACCATTGACAAATGAGATTAAAGTTTTTATGTTTTATGTAAAAAATGAAGGGCTGAGTAACTTTCCACACTTAACGTGAACAAATGTTCTTACATGTAAGAACAAATCTTAAAATAGATTCTTAATGTTCTAAATGTCTTTCTGTCAAGCTGCTGGACATTATAAGTACTGATAAACCAACTTTTGTGCAAATGTTCAGTAGAGTGGAGTAAGTGTTAGCTGTCACTTTATTAAAATTAATGGCATAATTACTCATGTTTACTTGGAATTCATTGCAGCATGAAGTGATTAGGCATTAGTGCTTTGGTAAATTATGCCATATTGCACATTTTTTATAACCAATTAGTGAGTGTTGGTCTTGGGCACGTGCAGTGCAGCTCCTTGTCACTCATATCTGTATGTTTACCAGAAGAGTTCTCTTGGAACTTTGAATATGTGACAAAGAGAGCGGAGACACATATTTATAAGCCAGGAAAATACTTGCTATTGTGTGATTTAGTACAAGACCAGAGATAGTGCTGTTCTGAGGACATGACTGCCTTGACTGTAAAGCTCCCAACACCAGTACTAGAGATGCCAGATATGGATTTCTTATAATTCAGTCCAATCTTACATTCTGAGTGAAAGGCAAATGTCGACTTCATACATGTTTGCAGCTCTCAGTCACTTTTCCAGACATCCAGCAGTCTCAGCTGTCTTGAAATTCTGGAAAAGTGGCTACATGCTGAAAAAACTCGGTGTTTGCCTGCTTGTTTCGATGCTGCTTCAAGGCAAAGACAGAGCTATTCAGAGCTCACGTGATAATTTGGCAAGTAGAATGTACTGTACATATGAAGAACTGTCTGTAGTGATTGATATCTTGGGGATTTTTGAAGTCTTCAGTGTGTTCAAGGCTTTTGAAGTCCTATTTCTGATGCTGGTCAGAAGTTCTTTTACTGTTCTGATTTTTGTAGACGGAATATTTTTGCAATTTAAATGCACATATAACCGAATTTGAGATTTCTAAGCATAATTTGTGTTTGTGACTTGTCATGGTTTAAGCCCAGCTGGCAACTAAGCACCAAGCAGCCGCTCACTCTACTCCCCCATCGGTGGGATGGGGGAGAGAATTGGAAGAGTAAAAGTGAGAGAACTCGTGGGTTGAGCTAAAGACAGTTTACCAGGTAAAGCAGAAGCTGTGTGTGCAAACAAGGCAACACAAGGCTTTCATTCCCCTCGTCCCCTCGCAGGCAGGTGCTTGGCCATCCCCAGCCCTGCAGGGCTCCATCGCGCTTCACAGTGGCCTGGGAAGGCAAATGCCATCATGTGTCCTCCCCTTCCTTCGTCTTCCCCAGCTTTATATGCTGAGCATGACACCATCTGGGCTGGAATATCCCTTGGGTCAGATGGATCAGCTGTCCTGGCTGTGTCCCATCCCAGTTCCTTGTGTACCCCCAGCCCACTCGCTGGCAGGGCAGCGTGAGAAGCACAAAAGACCTTTACTCAGAGCAAGTGCTGCTCAGCAATAACAAAATCAGCTCTATATTATCATCACTTTCTTTTTTTCCAGCACAAATCCCAAACACAGTCCCATCCCTGCTACTGTGAAGAAACCTGACTCTTCCCCAGCCCAAACCAGCACATGACTGCATCTATAAATGCATTTTCATTTGCTACCTTGTAGATTGACTGAGAGAAACTGTATGAAATGGCATGATCTTAAATGGAGATCTCAAATCTCATAAATCTGCATTATGAAATGTAATCATGTTAGAGGCAGAACACTTGTGGTTTTTCAATTACTTAGTGGTGCTTTTTCATATCACTGTGTGTGAAGTGGTTCTGTCAGAAACAAAGAATTCGGCGCTTTCAGATGAACCATCTTTGAAGAAACAGCTGAAGGCAACAGGTTTCAAGCTCTTTGAAGCCTTTTCCCTTTGAGTTCTTGGTAAAGGATGGTCTGTCATAACTATTGGTCACTTATTAAGTGTCCTTTTAAATTTGTGGTGAAGAAATCAAGTGCATTATTACGTATTGATGTAGCACAGAAAGGTTTTATATTTTATAACTTGCAAAAGTTACTTAATTACAGTGAACCCTATAGGGACCTAATAAACTAATATAATAAAAAAGGAGGTTAAGATTTGTATGACTTGGTTAAATATGATAACTAAGGTAATTATACTAATATAATAACATTATGTATAAAACCAGGTGACTTTAGTTTTAGCCTATATTCTGTATAGTATATATGTTAGAAACATTCTCTGACATGGTGATTTACACTTTAAACAGCCCTGAAGGGTAAGCTTTCAACATATGTATTGCTATGACAAGATTCTTAATAGTTTTCCTTTAGACTTTTAAAAGCTTCAGTTGTGCTGGGATGGTTTTAAAACTTTTTTTGGTAGAAGAATTAACATAGGGTTTGTTAATAAGTACTGCTGAAGTTATACTGATTCATTCCGATGAATTTCTTCAATGTCAGTGTGCAAATTGCTCTCCTGTTCTTTCTGTCACTCTCATCTATTTTTTTTTGTTTGAACCTAAGTAAATGTGAGGAATTTTATGGGTGAAAAAGGACGTGCTGCAGCAGGTTTCAGGAACTGAAAAATTAGTCTGTCCCCTCACTCAGACTGGTAATGGAAGTAATACACTTTCCAGGTAAAAAGTCAGTTGAAATATAAGGATTTCATGATGATATACTTGGCTTTTAGGATATATACAGCTTTCATAGCAGTTCTTAATAAAGCCAGAGAGTCCCATGTGTGGGTTGCTTTTTTTGTTGATTTTTTTGGCTGTTAGGGGTTTCTTTATGTCATATCTTGGCTCTATATAAGAGGTTTAAGAAAATAAACAGAATCGGGTTGGTGGAAAGATCAAAACCATGAAAGGTTTTTTAAACAGAAATTTTGTTTGAACCAGAAGACAAGACATGAGACTGTATCTTCATGTATATAGTGAGCAAAACAAATGTAGTGCATTTTGACTAATGTTGCTTACCAGTTGCACAGAGCAATGTGAGGGCTCCCCAGGTTAGTAAAAGAAAGCCACACTTCAGTATTCTACTGAAGTATGTGTGAGCTAGTTAACAACATTAAATATCTTTTCCAAGTCTTAAGTCTTACTAGTTGCTTATGAAGGTATTCTAGACAGAGCAACACTGAATTGTGGGTGCATTTTGTGGTACTTGGCTGTTGCAGATGTGCAGATCCCCAAATCTTAAAAAGGTTGTATTTGTTCTAAGCTCTGGCCTTTCCTTCAACTAGATCCAAAGGAAAGAAGGATATGTATTCTTAATAACACAGTTATTTAGAGTTATCCAGCTTTTAGGTGATTCAAAAAAAAATGCAAATAAGTAAATTAAAGGGATTTCCTCTAGTTGCCATGATTTTAAAAATCACTAATAGAATTCAAGATAATTTATTTCCTTATGTATCCTCTTTCTTTTTGTAGAAACCCCTTCCTATAAAAACCAGCATCCCATATTCCCATAGGTTTCCTTTACCTCTGCTCCTTTTTCCCCTGCCTTTGGTTGGGTTTTTTTCTGGTGATGTTGGGTTGGGTTTTTTTATTTCTTTTGTAGCTGGTGCAGGGACTTTGGTGAGCAGAACACACGTCCTGTGTGGGAGAAAACAGAGATACTGCAGAAATGGCTTTTCCCACACTGGAAGATGAAGGATCTTTCTTGAGTTCTTATCTATAAATTCCTGATACTGTCCATCTGGGCAGAGAATAGAAAACAAATCTCACAACTGTGAGGTGCAGGGAAGAAAAAGTTCAAAAGGCAAAGCTGCTGAAAGCCCTGGGCTCTTGCAGAGGGTTTTCTCAGAGCAGGTCTCTGGGGCTCAGAGGGCAGAGCTCTGCTGGAATCCCGAGGCCTTTGCAGTTGTCCCTCTCACCCTGCAGCATCTCCAGTGCCAGACAGTCCAGCCTGTTATCTGGAACATGGAACCTCTGGGATTGCATGGAAGCCACAAGTTTCTGCACACCAAACAAGGATTGCTGTTGTGATACTGAAGAATGGCACATCCCAAAACTTTATTTTAGAAGGGTACCTACTTATCACATTCCACAGCCTGGGTCCCCTCTTCTTAGCACTTCCAGTGATTAACTCTGGAGATAGGTACGACAATTTAATTTGATTGCTGTGATTAGAATGGCAGAGGAATCCTTTGTCATTTTTGGGTTAGATATTCGAAAGAGATTCTTCAGACAGAGGGTATTTGGGTAATGGAATGGGCTCCCCAGGGCAGTGGGCACAGCACCAAGGCTGACAGAGCTCAAGGAGTGTTTTAAAGCTCCTCTCAAGCACAAGGTGTGACTCCTGGGGATGGGCCTGTGCAGGGCTAAGGGTTGGACTGAATGACCCTTGTGGGTCCCTTCCAACTCAGCACATCCTGTGATTCTGTGATTTATCTGCTTCAGTGTCTTGTTCACTATTTGGCCACCTTGGATCCTCTTTGTCTTCATGCGTCATCTACAGAACTGTTTATTATGTTCTGAAAAGTTAAACTCTACAAACTCATTCAGGGCAAAATAATCAGAGCAAGTGCTGGTGAAGCACTTGCACAGTGTCAATATTGCATTGAAATTGCAAATGTCATTCATTCATTCACTTCTTGTATCTATTTGATAGTATGACATATTTTAAGAGAAGAAAAATAGATTTTAATTAGCATATTCCTGTATTACTGAACATTTAATTAGGGAAATTAAAGTACTTTCTTAGCTATGAATAGTATGTTAAAAGAACTGTGCAACAGAAATACTCTTGTAGCTCCTTTACTTCCTGGAAACCACCCGATTAATTCTATTACAGATTATTAGTGGTGCATCATAAAGTGTGATTGCTCTCAGTTGAAGTGAAGAGAATAATGAAGACAGAAGAACCAGATCTTTGAAGGTGGTTTGATCAGAGTTTACTGGAGCCTTTATCATATTGACTAGTTCATGTGGTAGTGGTAATAATAGAAAAATCTGATACTTGCAGCTTTGGGCTTTTAAAATGTCCCCACAGTAATGGGGAAAATTGGCCTCATCATCCAAAGGAGTTTCACAGTGTTTTTTCTGGTACTTCTAATTATTGATCTAAAGTTATTTTTAGTCAGTATTCACATTTTGAAAACTTTGTCAGGGAATTGCAGCTCTTTTTTGTGATGATTGTTGTATAAAAAATTATGTTCCTACTAGGCAAAATAGGTATTTAACTAGCATCCAGTTTTCTCTGACAAGCTAAATTGCCTTAAATTAGGTTAGATAAATGATGTATTATCAACAAAAGCAATATAACAAAATTCATGTGGAATACATTGAAGTACATGTAAGCAGTGCATCAACTTTGTAGAGAACCATGTCTTTGGAAGGTAGACAGATATTATTCTGACTTTATGGCTGCTTTGAGAGTTAATGGCCATAATAACAATAAGCATATCTTGCTAATTGTCCACTCTTTTTGTTTAAATAACATTTTAATTTGCATGTTAGTCATCTGCTGAAAACACATTGCTTTTAAGTGTTCATCTTCAATTTCCATCACTCCTCAGATTTTTGAATGGGCTTTTAAAAAGTGCTGGTTTAAGAAGTTCATCTAAATGAATTGAGATAGAAATGTGCAAAAATAGGCTCATGTCAAAAATACTGGGTTTTAGTTAGAAACTTTAAGAGTTCTGTGTTCAGTCTTGTCCTACATGGTTTTCAACTTGGAATGTTTTCAAAGTGACTGAGTCCTCTGTTTTATCTTGGACAAAATGGAGTATTGTTTAGTGCCTAAAATTACAGTTTGAAAGAATAAATTGTTGATTGTTGGCATTTTGCAAGATATTACTCAGATATTACTCTCTCTAAGATCTTTCCTACAGGACGGAATTTAATTTCTTTGATCTCATAAAAGGGAAGCAGAAAAGCAGACTTTAAGTTGATTTGGGAAAAAAATGCTTTTACAAATAAAAAGATTTTTTCATATTTGCATTATTTAAAATGCATTTTTTTTGTCTTATAAATATGCTAATCTTCATAAGCTGCTTCTGGTGTGACATATGGTATATAATTTTCAGTTCTTTGACATCAACCTAGTTGCTATTACAGAAAAATGTACAATTGGCAGGGAAAATTAGTATGTTCAATGGCAGAATACTTAGAAGACTTTTGAGAAGTATCTGGGGTGTTCAGCTGCGTTATGAGCAGGCAGCTGTTTGAAGAGGTCTTGGAGGTTGTGTTAATTGTGTGTTTGTTCCTTTTCAGACAGCACTTCTTTGGGGCTCATTTGGTCTGGTGGAAAAACTGCAGATAAATACTTGTCAGTAGAAGAGCAAAGCTCAGTTAAACATGTTTGTATTTTAAGGAGTTTTATATATGTATATATAAAAGAAGATATTTAGTGTAGAAGTAATTGAGATTATTTTCTTATGAGGGTAGAGCTGTGTCAAGAAAGAAAAAAAAAAAAATCACAAAACAAGTTTAAAGGATTGATGGAAATGGCCCCTTAAGCTATCAGCCAGGGCTTAGTCACATATGAGCACAATATTGTCTTAGGAAATGAAGGAAAATTGGATGATAAATTCAAATTTTGTAGGTTTTTACTGGTATAGAGCCAATGAATGATAAGCCTCAACTAAATGAATTAAAAAAGCTTTAGGAAAACAAGGGATACTTTTGCCACCATGTTGCTGTTTACATGGAAACATTGCCTTTTTTCCTCTTTTTTGAAGTTTAACTTATTAAAGCTGTTGATCTACCTCTGCTCTCATTTTACAGGGCTCTGCAGAGATAACTTCTGAATTGAAAAACTAGCTTGGGTAACTTGGAATAATGTAGCAGTGATAATGCAGAGCTGAATGGAGGTACATGTGGTTCAAGTGGGAAGTTCCATGATCTTGTCCCTACCCTGTGGGTCATGTGTCCAATTTAAAATATTCCAGCTAACTTTACATTTTCTACACCTTTTCTACTCTTCTCCTTTAGTGTTTCCTACTCCTTGTTGATGATAACTTCTGAGAATCTCAAGTGCTCAGCTCTTCTCAGCTGTCACTAGAGCTGGATTTGTGATTTGAACTGCCTCAAGCAGCTGTCAAAGAGTTGGGAATAGTACAGCCCCACTTGTTACATCTTAAATGGTGGGATACGGTAAAAATAGTTGCTTTCATTGTTAAGTGCTTTCTGTTCACCTTAGAAGCATTTAAGTGTTGTTACAGGTACACTTCTGCCTTTTCTTGCAGAAGTTTTTCTCCATCTTAGGAACAAGAGGGATACTTGCTAAGCCAGGGAAACACAGCTATGGACAGTTTGACCTGACTCTTGATGTTAAAGTGTTCTTTGCTAGAAATTGATAATGAACATATCCAAAAAATGAATTCATTATTCTTGCTTTTGGAAGGTTGGTTTGATTATGGCTTTCATTTAGCTAAGTTCCATCTTCAAATCATTGGGCAATGATTCCATACAATTTTATTAAAACTAATGAAATGAATACTCTATTTATAGGCCAAATTCAGTGTGGTACTTAGGCAAAAGCTTAATTTGAACTACATGAGAAGTGATATTATTGATAAGTCAAGCATGCTTTATCTTCCTGAGTTGTATCATCATTTGTATCAAAAAAACTCCCAGTCATTTTGAGGTCTTTCTTAATGAAAAGTTTATGTAAATTATTCTTAGTAAATGGAAAACCTCCTGTTAGTCTTGCTTGGCTTTACTTGCTCTAGAACAAGATTTTTAAGCGGTGTGTAGAATTTCTTGTACTTTGGGCCATTAATTTTAATACTTATGCAAAAACTGTCAGCATCACTGAAGTTTTATCACATATTTTGTCTCTGTAGTCACGGCGTCTCCTTTTTTTGTACCGACATCTCTAGTCTGGTTTTGATTTAACACAAATGGTCTGCATTTAGGAAGGTAAAAGCTTCAGGTGATCAGGATTAGCAGCTCTCTGGAGGAATAGACTGCAGGGGTGTGGCTGTGGCTCACCTGTATCTGCCTCTCTCAATGGACATGAAGATCAGGTGTCCTGATGAGGTCCTGATTTCCTCTCCACCCAAACCCGGTGCCCCTGGGCCCAGCAGCTCTATTTAAGCTCAGCTCTGGGTGTTTAGTCCTTGGCTGCTGGATGGATCTGAGCTCTGCCTGGTAAGTGCTGTGTCTCCTGGATGGGCCCCTGGAATGTGCTCTGTGACTTGTCTCCAGTTCTGTCTCTCTACTCATTTCTTTCTGTCTCTGGTTGCTTTCTTGCCTGGGATTGTCAGTGGGTTCCACTCCCAGCACCTCCCTCTGCCTGCTGTGTTCCAGGTGCTGGGGGACTGCATCTAGGTGTGGAGGGAAGCCCCTGGGATCACACTTGGCTCCTGGTTTGCTCACCCTTTGGGAACAGCCAGCCCTAGCTGCTGCTGGGCACTGCTTCACATTCAGTGCCCTGCTCTTGGATGAGCTCTGTAGCAAAGAGACTTCCTTGGTATTGGCAGTCAATATTCCTATTGTTGTCCTTTTCCATCGGTGGCAGGAATGGCAAACACAGCTTTCTGGCTTAGTTGCAGTTTCCTGGCACCAGCACACCTTCCGAGCTCCTCACACCTGCCTCTGAGCCACTTGCCTTGTTGGAATCACACTCTTCCAGGCTAACTCTTCCCCACTGTCACCATAAGGCTGTGAGATTTTTATGATCATCTGCTTCTTCATGGCTGAATTAAATATGCTTAATTTTGAGTGTGCTTTCAAAAGATAAATTGACTAAACTACAATGATGCAGATGCTGCAATTCAGTGACTCAAAGAGAAGAAAAAAGCAGGGGGGCTGGAAGGGAATTCAAAGGTTCCACAGTATTTTCTCCTGAGCTATGGCAGGATCAATCATACCGACACAATTCTTGACAGATATTTATTTAATCTGTTTTCTAAGCACTTCAGTAAGGGTGATTCCAGAGATTCCATTGTCAATCTGTTCACTATTTAACTATCCAGGCTGTAAAGACAGAATTTTCTTGAGTTCAGAGTCTAATTGCTTTTGCTGCTACCAGTACTCCAGATTGCTAAAGTAGATGGTATTTTGGACACCTGCTGTCCATAATCCTTTCCTGTTTCATGGGTTTGATGAGCCTCTGCTGCTCACATTGAAATTTGAAAAGAAGCAAACCAAGCTGTCCTTTGTTGGTGAAGTAAACACATATCCAAACTGTGTGCTCAAGGGATTACTCAGCCAAGTTTAGGAAACCACTTGGGAAGTCATAAGAGTGCTGGGGAAGAGTTGGCAATTATGATCTTCATTAAAAAAAGAAAAAAACCCAAACCAACACACATGAAAACAACTTTCTGTAGGCACTGGCACTTTTGCAGGAGTGGTAGTGAAGTTTTATGCTTCTTTCAAGATTGCTTCTTTCTAATCCAACGTGTTCTCAGTTCTTATGTTTGGGTCAGAAATCTTTTCGAGATGTCTGATGAGAATTCTTTAGTTCTGAGCTCATTTGTTCAGTATCCAACACACCCCAGCATTTCTCCCAGTGTATATTCCTTAGGACTTCTCAGCTGGGGAGGAAACACTTCTGTAGGCACTGGCACTTTTGCAGGAGTGGTAGTGAAGTTTTATGCTTCTTTCAAGATTGCTTCTTTCCAATCCAACGTGTTCTCAGTTCTTATGTTTGGATCAGAAATCTTTTAGAGATGTCTGATGAGGATTCTTCAGTTCTGAGCTCATTTGCTCAGTATCCAACACACCCCAGTGTTTCTCCCAGTGTATGTTCCTTAGGGCTTCTCAGCTGGGGAGGAAACACCAATAACTTTTTTCTTAAGGTAAAACTGAGATGTAAAATTTCAGTTTTGAGAGCCCCAAGTCCAGCTTTCTTCTTGCTTCACAGTGGTTGCATTAAGCATTGCTTTTGCAAGACTGAATGCTTGCAGTCCAGTTAGAAAGTAAACATATTCAAATTAGAGAATGTAAGAAATCCCAGTGTTTAAGGAAATCTTACCTGTGGCTCAAGCAAAATTCCATTGCTTTGTTACCTTGACCTGTAGGGTTTTAGTTTTTTTCCCAAGGAAATGTGAAAGTTACTTAATTTGGAAGAAGGCTGTTTTGGATGTGCTTATCTGCAGGGAGGAGGAGGAATTTGTATTGGGGGAGGAAAAAAGATATTGGAGTAGGGTTTAAAGCAATTCAAATGAAGCAAAAGAGAAGAGCAGAAGTGTAGTATTTTAGAATGGGATCTCTTTTTTTATTAAATAGGAGGTCATATATTTGCCAAAGACAGCTGCTTGGGGAAGGATTGAAGCCCACATTTCAGGACAAGCTGGGAGATCAGAGACCCAAGGTATGATGTTTGTAATCCTAAATTTTTGTGAAAGCTCAAGGGAACTAATAATTTTTTGCTTGTCTATTCGTCCTTCATTGTGTGACTTCAGTGACTTCTTTTGAACTGTGAAGCTGTTTTGTGCTTCAGTTCCCAAATCTTCTGGAGTTAGTAAGCTGGATGTTGGCCTGGCTCCCTGTTTGGAGCTCTGGTGCAAAGGCATCTGCAGCCTGTGGATGCCCTGAGCCCCTGAGGGGCGATGGGGCTCCGTCACCCACGGAGCTTTGCTGCTGCCACGGGTGTCGGGGAGCTCTGGAGTGAGAAAATGAACAGCCAGTGCTGGGGCGGGAACAGCTGAAGGAAACCTGAGGGGTCGCGTCTGTGGAAGGCGGCGAGGCGGGAACACGCCGACCAAGAGGGAAGAGCCCCTGGAAAGCGCGGGAGGCGCTGTGAGGGCTCCGCGTCCCCGGCAGAGGGCGGCAGAGGCCCGGGCGGGGGCCGCGCTGCGGGGCGGGAGCGACCCCGGGCCCGACCCCGACCCCGCACCCGGCACAGACCCGACCCCGAGCCCGGCGGGGGAGGCCGCGGGCGTCAGGCACCGCCGGGGGCCCTCCCCGGAGATTGAGATGTTTGTTTATATTGGCTTGTTTGATGTAGGTCGTCATCTCTGTCAGCGCCCTCGGAGGCATCCAGAGTACAGGCTACTTTGGTCCGGCCTAAAGGACCGCAGGATCCAGTCACAGAATCACAGGATGTNAGATGAAGAACCTTTCTCAAATACCTAACCCCAAAACGATGAAGGATTCCTCTGCCATTCTAATTACAGTAACCAAAATTAAATTCTTGTGCTTATCTCCAGAGTTATACACTGGAAGTGCTAAAAAGAGGGGACCCAGGCTATGGGTGGTATGTGATAAGTAGGTACCCTTCTAAAATAAAGTTTTGGGATGTGACATTCTTAAGTAACAGCAATCCTTGTTTGGTGTGCAGAAACTTGTGGCTTCCATGCAATCCCAGAGGTTCCATGTTAATTTAGATAAACAGGCTGGACTGTCTGGCACTGGAGAAGCTGCAGGGTGAGAGGGACAACTACAAAGACCTCGGGATTCCAGCAGAGTGCCCAGCCATCCTCTGGGGGAAGAACCTTTTCCTGATGTCCAACCCAAACCTCCCCTGACACAATTTCAGGCCGTTCCCTGGGTTCCTGCTCCCTACAGAGCAGAGATCAGTGCCTCCCCCTCCTTTCCCTCATGAGTAAGCTGTAACTGCAATGAGGTCTCCCCTCAGTCTCCTCTAGCTGAACACACCAAGTGCCCACAGCCTGTCCTGTGCTAGAAGAGTCAGGAACTTAGAGAAGAATATTTGGAGTAATGACTGCACAGCGTACAGCAAAAACGCCTTGAGTGCATTGTATGAGGTCATGTGTGTTTAATTTGGGAAGAAAAGGATTTTATTTTATAGTTTAATGTGTAAGAACTTCAAATTTAAGAGAGATCCCTGAAGATGTTTTAACATTCCTTTTCCAGTTGTGAAATGGATTTTTCTTCTCCCTTCAGACCAAGAGCAGTATAGACTAATCAAATAATGCAAAATTATCATAATCCATTTGATTTTGGTCAGAAAAACACGTTTGATTTTGTTTTCATGTTTAACCTGTTGAAAGACTTGATGAGCTAGGACTTACAGGAAGCTTTTTGGGTAACTAATGACTTGTTGGCTATCCAGTTATCTTCTTGAGAGAAAATGATCTCAGAGAATGGTCTGTACATTTCGAGGAAGACAATATTTCATGCAAGATCCTCTACTACATTCAATATGCAGCTGAAATCCCAGTAACATTAGCAGGGTCAGGGTTTTATGGGTACTTGTCTTCTATATTATCCTTCATAGATCTCTGACTGTCTGGAGGAAGCAGTGAAGGAGAGACAGTGCAGTTTATCTACCTGCCCGGTGGTGTCAAAATGAGAAAAGTGTTGTATTTGGGAGTTCAATTCAATTAGTTTAGAAATAGTTTGTTACAGATAAACATCAAAGCTGCAATTTCAAGAGAACCAACCATGAGAAACTGCATTTATTCAAAGTCTTTCTGTTTTCCTAAATCTCTTGTGTTTCTTAAATAGTCACCAGGTAGCCAATCTGATTACCTACCTCCTGCCTTGTAGTAGAACTTAACCTTTTTAATAAAATTAGATGAAATGGCTGAATAGGAATCTCAACTTCAAAACAAATTATGAGAGCTTTTCCTTTCTAGTAAATAGAATCTGAAGCAGAAAACTCCAGGTACTTCTAATAAGTGGAAGACCTTAGCCCTCACCTACTGGAGGATGAAACAATACTTTGTGTGTGGTTGGTTTGTTTTGTTAA
Organism: Pachyramphus minor; assembly: GCA_013397135.1. Lineage (NCBI taxonomy): Eukaryota > Metazoa > Chordata > Aves > Passeriformes > Tyrannidae > Pachyramphus > Pachyramphus minor. Next base: position 2,793,835 of record VYXB01003697.1, read on the forward strand.
CAGCAGTAATGGATTAGCCACATCACTTTTGTGGATGAGAAGGCTGAGTAATTTAGCCTGCTGGCAGGACCTTCCCCTCCAACAAGACTAATCTTGTTTTATCTCTAATAGACAGTTTAGTTTGCCTTTATCTTGATACAGAAAATTTTTCTTCATGTCACCAAAGTTTGTATTTTAAGCAATTTTTTTTGTTTCCAAACTTCATCAGTAATTAAATTAACATCTTGGTGTTTAGTAATTCCTGTTCCTTTACTTTCAACACATGAAGCTTCTGCTTTCTTGAAGAACTCTTTTACTCTATCTTGTAATTCTTGGTATATCTGCTTTTAAACAGGTATTTGGGAACATAATGCTCTTTGTCTTATGACCCTTCCCTCCCTTTGTTGAGGAGCTTAAGGAAGCATTTCTGTATAACTAATCCCCAGTCCTCCTGTGTGCAGCTCCTACATTTAGGAATGTGTATTTCAAACTATAAGATGTGGAATGCTTAAGTGAACTTTTCACCTTTAAGAAGAAAATGAAATGCAGAAGCCTCAAAAGCCTTCTGTAAAAGGCAAAGTTTTTCTTAACCTTTTTAAGTAACAACATGACAGTGTTAGAGAGCTCTTGTTTTCAATAGGAAATCTGTTGGTATCTAGTTGGAGGATTTTTCCTCTCTACCAAGAGAGAAAAGGGGAAGAAAGGCAGGGTTTGCCATCAAGTTTTTAATAATGTCTCTTTTTGCATTATATCTCCTTGACATATCAAAGCTAGAGATCTTCAGTGCTCTCCAGTGAGAGTAGCTTTGAAAAAGTAGCAGAAGATGATTAGTTTTTATGTAATATCAGTTGGAACCTTAGATGAAACTTTAATTAAAAAATGTTAACTGTTTAATGAGATTGCTCTGTTTTGCTGTGTTTAAATTAATTGTTTCTCCAGTATAACTGTGCAGCAAAAGGCCATTTTAAGCCATATGTAGCAAAATTCCTTTCATGCATTTCTCTTTGAGAACTTAGGGTATAGTGCATTGCATGTTCTCTTCTTGTGAATCTGAGGGAGTTCCTGAGTAAGGGAAAGTAAACAGAATTTATGGACAGGAAACTGTGTTAAGGCCACTCTTTCCATGCCTATATACAGAATAGTCAGGCAGCCTTTCAGTGTGTCTGCTGTTTAGTGGAATTCGAGGTATTTATTTCTTTCCAGAGCTCAGGTGTGTTATTTTACATCCAGCTGTAAATGTTGTTAAAAGGACTGGTGATGTTGGAGCTGTGCCTATGGAGATTTTGCCTCCTCGACAGACAAATTGCTGCTGCACTGTGGGTAACCTGGTTTTGGTCTGTGTTTCATTTGACAACTCAAAAAATTCTCCTCATAACACACAAACCTTGTGATAAGGTCGTGCTTTGTATGGATTCTTTTGGTGTGAGATTTGTCAAAGTTTAATGTGACATATCAGTGATATCACAACTTTTGTTGCTGCTTATGAAAATTCCAAAAAGTTATCTTGAGTCTGCAGTTTCCCAGTCTCTATATTCTCATCTTTAACTTTGAAGTAGAAAGCATGAACCAGCTTTATTGGTGTTCTCAGGGAAACAGTTTAGGCGAGGAAGACTTGAATATTTTTGAAATGTTACTGAATTAATTTACCTTCCTGAGTAAGGAAGGATTGCTAACAGCTCTCTGGTATTCATGGCAAAGATGATTCATGTTTTGGCATTCTGAGTTTTTATTTTATGATGCTGAAACAGATTCTCACCCTTGTGGAAGCTCTGTATAAGGCTTTTTCTTACCTTGCTTATCCCCACCCCCACCAAATACCTCCTGTCTGCTGACAATATTCCATAGAATTCAGCATCTCAGCTGCATCTCATGCTCTGCTTTTTTAATCATGCCTTTTTTGAGTATCCTATTGGTGGGAGACCACTGAATAACTTGTTATAAATCAACACAATATTTTTTTTTCTTTAATGAAGAGTGCTATAGCAATTAATAGGTCTAAGATGGGGTGCTCTTGAATTGGGAGCTGTGACAGTTAGCAAAGCTCTATTTAGTGAGGAATTGAGATACAGCAATTTACCATCACCAGTTTTATTTTTGTCTAAAAAGTATACATTTTAAATCCAATACACTTCCTCTTTTATTTGTTGTGTCATCTAGTGGGTTTCTTGTATGGTGGGGGCTTGGGGTTTTCTTTGTTAGAGTGAAGCTGACAGTATTAATGAAGTGCAAAAGCTAATTTGCTGCATTTTGTCTGAATTTAGCCTGCTATCCACTCAAGTGAAGAATTAATCTTGGATATATGATGACATATAATAGTGTTGCACTTGGGATCAGTGCAGTAACATTTCTCTTATTTAATTATCATGTCAAAGAGAGGAGAGTGGTCTCCCTTTTCAGATGGTGTGGTAAGGTTATATTGTGAATTTTTCATGCATACAAATCTGAGCTGCTGCAGGATTGAGAAATCAAAGGACAGAGCACATTGTTGGAGCAGCAAAATTAAATGTTTCAGTGCTAAAATCTTCATTTGCTGTTTGAAGATGGAGAAGAGCAGATAAGTGTGTTGCAACAGGAAGGATGCAGAGATGAAGATGAGAAGAAAGAGTCTGGAATAGCACAATAGCTAATAATTAAAAGGGCAGGAAAGATAAGGAAAGATTTGGTTCCTAATTCTGGGATATTTTTCATACTGCATATTAAATTTGTGCTTACAGGAATCATCTTCTCAAACTGAGTGGGGCACTTTGGATTGAGCACTAGATGGAACATCCAAGATGGAAAATTAGTGTCTAAGAACCATTTTCATACCTAATGGCTGTTTATTTTTCTGCAATTAGTAGTTGTAAGGATGATGTTTTTATATGTACAAGCTCTTGCCACTTTTGGAGAAAGGAAATTCTGGAATTTAAGCAATGGAATCAGACTGGCTTTTTTCCTTAAACTAATGCCTCCCAACACTTTACAGGATTCAGATGGAATTAATACTCTCTATTGAGGCCCTCCAAAAACCAAATAATGCTCTGCAGTCTCTCTCTTGCTTTTATTTATTTATTTATTCTGATTAGTCCTACTTGAAATATCCATTGTTTGGACAGCAAGGAAATAACAGGGGAAAATAGTTTCACTGCTGCCTCTTACATATTCAGTAGCCTTTTGATTGGATTATCTACAGTTTTCTGAGCTGGTATTCAAAGAGAATAGCTCATTTTAGGACATTTGATTTCAAATACTTAAACAGATTTAAGTATTATTTGATTCTAAACTTAATTTACCTGAGAATACACGAAAGATCCTAAAGCACAAATAGAGATGGTTTTAATACAACACAGTTGCAAACCTGATTTTTTTACCTTCCCAGTCATGAGGTATCACTGGGTCATTGAGACTGAGCAGAGGAGTTATTGGTGCCCTGTTTAATGGTAATTGAGAGAATAAAACCCACTGCCTGAGTACAGGCCATGCTCTCAAAAAGCCAAAAACCTGACCTGAAATAAGAAAAGTTTTAAAAAAGAAGCCGTTTTTTCAAGATATTTAGGAATATGTATGTCTTCTGGTATCCTCTACTCTCTCTTGAATTGATCTGAACAGTAATTGGAATGTTGGGGAAAAACCTAATGAGCCCAATTGCTTGAAGTTATTTACTCAAGAATAGACTCTGCTGATCATCACTCCATAACATGCTATTACTACCACTTTGTATGCTTTTTATTGAATTAATTTTTATGCACCAGAATTGTTATTAAAACATCATAACTCGGATCACTTGCTCCTTAAAAGCATCCTGGTAGTGCAGGTCATAATCACACAAAGTAGAAGGGGACTAATTCAGTCTTTTTAGGTAATTGCTCTGTTTCATGAGCCAAATAGCAAAACCTGCAACTCCTGACAGAGAGTATGGAATAGAAAAGTGAAGAGAAGCAGCAGAGCTTTAAACTAAAATTTGTGTTAGGGTGGTTTTCTGGCTTCCAAAGGTGTTCCTGGGTAGCCGAGTTCTTTGCTGTAAGAAAAGGAATCGGTTTCCTTAGTGCACGGGATTTGTGAAATGTTTATTTTTCAACATGGGAATCATCAGACGGGGCTGGATTCCAGACAGCTGGGCAGATGGTTCTTTCTTTTCAAATTGGGTTGTGCCAACAAAGAGAGACAGCTATACAAATGTTAACCCCTGAGGGATTGAGAAATCTCTGTCACTGTCCCCCCTCCGCCTCCCCCTCAGCTGTCTGGTTGAAAAGAAAAGCAAAATAGCAATTTTGATCTAATTACTGCAAAATATTCTGGGTTTTAAATGTAAGTTTTCAAACTTTGTCTTTCCAAAAATAGCCATGTAGAGAAATGTAATGGAGTTGATTAGCTGGTGTTTTACACGTGGTTGTGTAGATAATGAAGCATGAAAACCCCAAATTTGCCTCAGGTCCTGGGTGTATCAAGTGCAGTGTCATGAAGATGTTAATATATATTTAAGAGAAGTGGTTCCTGCAGAACTGATTTGTGCATGGCTGCAAGTAGATCTATAAGGTAGTGATTTAAAAGCAAAACTTTAATTCTTTGCAATCCTTTGACCTTTAAAATAAGTTTCAGATGCTGTTCTGTACCCATTCAAATTCATGTTGTTGATTTTTTTTTTTTTCTAGTTTTGAAAATAAGCAGTTTCCTTATCTGGATTTTTATGTGGGCTTGCATTTAGGTAATAAAGGCTTGACCGACAGGTGTAGAAGGGAAATTCAATTTTCTGTTGAGAAGGAGAAAGTCTGAGATATTGCAGCCAGAAGGAGCAGTTATTGTTTGCCTTTATTTGCAAAACAGAATAAGAGACGAAAATTATTCAGGCAGAGGTTTTTTGCAAAGTTTAGTGGTTCAGAACAGGGGTTTTGTACACAGCAGTTGAGAAATAAATAGAGATAAATAGATAACACTCTTTCCTGTTTTATAGCAGGAGCTCACTTTGCTTGAAACAACTGCAGTGCCCTCTGAGAATTCCACGGAGCCAGAGTTCCTCTCCTTCTGCAAAGAAAAGTTTCCTTTGTACCTAGAATTGTTTGCTTTAAAACAACAATATTTGGTTTATTGTGAAGGAAAATAACATGAATGAATGGCTCTGCATTTCATAAATGTGCAATTTAGTGCCCTTTTTTGGGTACTTTTCCCCATTGTTTCTAATATGTCCAGGTAAAATTATTGAGGAATAAGTGAGGAGGGGCAACATCACTGTGGTTCTGGTTTCCTGCACATGACTGGACATCCAAAAAATTAAAAAAACTTCTGCCTGCTGTCGTAAGGAGATAGATCAATATCATGTCTGAATTTCTGATGTCTCTGAGAGAGTAACCTTGAGTTATATCCGTCTTGGAAGTTTCTGTTGAGCCAAATACCGAAGGAAAATTGCAACTTGGGAAGCTTAAAAAAAAAATAGCTGCAGCTAGCTCTTCAAGGTTATTTCACAGTTAAAAGCTAAATTTGAAATGCTAAAAACAATTAACACGGTGTGGAAACTGCAAAATAATCTTACATAAATGTTATTTACTGTTAGTGTAAGAGAGGAGGGCTTATTGTCTAATTAAATGATATGGATGCAAGCTTAAATGACACTATATATGTATGCAATAAAGTTTACTTGAAGGACAAATTACAAAAATCTGCTTATTAAAGCCTTATTTACAGAAAATATGAACAGTACAGAAAACAGACGGGTTGTTGTAGTTTTTAGCAGCATGTTTCCAAAAAGATCCTTCTCAGTTGTACATAAGTTCTGTGTTTCATCTAAGTTTTCTTTCAATGTGCTGGTTTTGCGTTCCTGGATTCTGCTGGCCCAACTACCAGGGTGCATGTGTATATAATACATGAATTATACTGTGGTAGGGATTAGGGGCAGAAGGTGAAATCCAGCCAATTGTTCAAATAGTGAAACCATTCTGAACTGTTAAAGCTCTTCTGCAGCTCTTGCACTGCCTTGGCTTCATAGCAGAGGAGTTTGTCCTGTGCCATTTGGGTGGTTTGAGTGTCCCAGCTGCACCAGGTGCCACGTGGAGCCCTGGGACTGGGCAGCCAGGACTGAATTCCTGATATTTTTGCAGAAAGTGAATGGTCTCATACTGCCGAGGCTTAGCTTCACTTGGAATCTTCCCTCATTTCATCTTTGCATTTACACCTCCTGGAATATTTTAGGGTGTTTTTTACAAACCAGGGCATCTCTTGTTCTGAGCAGCACCAACCCAACTAGAACTCTATAAACTTCAGTAAAATCTTTCTAAGATTTCCCTCCTCCAGTGCAGTTCCACCTGCAACAGCTGCATCCTCAGTATCCTCTTGATCATTTCACCTTGATAAATTTGCTGTTTAAAAATTGATATATTTGATTTTTTTTTCCAAATGGATGTGAGTCTACTCTAAAACAAACTTGAAGATATCCTTGGATATGAGCAGAGTGGGTTGGAGGAGCAGAAGCCCTGCACAGCTCTGAGACTGTGGAAATGCTCCCGAGTCATTACAATTCTTGCAGTTCCGCTGCAGTGTCTAATGCTCCCATTAGAGTACAAAGGAAAGGAGGAGAAAAGGACACCTGGGGAGGGTGAACCACTTTCTCAGATCCTTTTCTTTTAGTACAGTAAAAAATTGGCCCAGAAAATATGAAAGGTATCTCACATTGAGGTAAATGGAAGTGATTGGGTGTTTTTGCTGTAACCACAACAGTTACTTGTACCTTTTTAATTTGCATATTTTTAATTTACTTTAGTAGAAGACGAATCCTCAGAGTTCATCAACTCATTTCCAATTTTATTTGGTTATGTTAGTTGTAACTGTGTGTTTATATATAATGTAAGACACATTATAAATGCTAATAGATTTGTTCTGCAAGCAAGGTTTTCAAGTCAAAATGTTTTCCTTTTGGACGTTCTTAAATTCTTTCTTGAACATATAGGAGCAACTCTGCATTATCCTGTTCAAAATACTGGAGTAACTTGTGAGTGTGACTAAAATAGAATGTAATGCAATATCAGACACCACAGAACATTATTTTATTTCCAGATAGCCCTTGAGTCTTAAATGACTTCAACAATCACTGAAACTTTTCTTTTTTTAGGACATTACTGCTTGACTGTTTTTATGTATTTATTTAAACAGCCAACTTGGCATTATTTTTGGCCTGCCCACTCTTTTTTTTTTTTTATTGCACAAATGATTTCTGCCAAGTGTCAGCATGTTATGATAGTGTACTCTGAATTTAACCACTAGGAGCAGTAACCAGTAGCCACCTTCTCTATTCCTCTCAGGTTTTCAGTCAGTTTTTCTCTGTATGTCCAGTGGACCCATTGGCTGTCAAAGCATTTTTAAGGTCAGATTGTGTCAAATCACTTGAGCTTTTCTGTTCTGATCTTGGTCTCTGGTAGAAGGGAGTGTGAGATGGAGTGAGACCAATGTAATATTAGTAATTTTTTCATGTCAGAGTTACACCATGGTTTTTATTGTCCAGTGCTGTAAATTCAGGAATCATTGGCTGCTGCTGGAGTAGAGCTTAGGCCAATTCTCTGGTGAAATAAGTTAGGGCAGGGTGGTGTACAGAAATTTATTTGGCATAGCTTCCTGTCCCCAGAACAATTTTGGCACCTTTAGCAATCACTAATTGTATTTGAAAGAAAATCAAGCATGTTCTTTGTAGGCTCTTTACTTACTCATGTTCCACTTGTTTTCAAGTGTTCCCTACAATAAGCCGTGGTTTTACCTTATTGTGCTGTGTGATGCTTACCAAGAGTGCCTGAATTTTAATTCTTTGATCTATCCTAAAATATTAAGAAACACTTGTATGTTCTCAAATAAAGAGTAGAAGTTGGCCCTTATTTTTTGTTTGGTTGCCTATAAAGCTTTGGCTGGGTTCAGGAGAGAGGTGGTGGAGTGGGTTGGTTTGTTTTTCAACAGGAAAAAGGAGGCTTGGGTGTATTTTTCAGTGTTGGGAAAGTTATTCCTTGATGTTGGGAATGGCTGTATCTGGTTGGGTGACTTTTCCATGAACACCTGTTTAAGTTTGAGACTCCACTCTTGGGGCTCTTCCTTTGCCTAATCCAAAGAAATGGGATGCTGCTCATGAGTTACATTGCTCTGATGCAGTTCTCAATCCAATTAGCAACCAATTAAAGAACACTGTTTCTTTCAGACCCGTAGTTAAAAGTAATCATTAAGATATATGTTAAAATTTCAAATAGTGTTGTTTTGCTACGTGTGGATGTCTTCTGGATTTTATAAAGGTCAAATATTGTGGCAGCAATTGATGATTGATTGTGTTGTGAAATAGAATTTAAATTGATTTTTCACATCTGAACACAATATGAAATTAGGACTGTTCCTTAGAAGAGCTTGTAGACTTGGGAATGAGGGAAAAATGGAGTTTGTTGGATTACACTGGCAAGTCAGTTAATAGAAAAGCTAAAAAAACCACCCCATACCCTCCAGGAAGGAGCTTGACCTTCAACCAAGGCAGTGTGAGGCCTTTCAGCGAGCTCTGTGACTGGCAAAGCACTAATGAAAGTGCCTTCTCCAGTACCTTTATTTTCCTATGATCAGGTTGTCAACTGGATGTTTTTCCTTTATTTGTATCATTTGAAGTGGTGTCTTCTTTTTTGTGCTGCTTTATTTAAGGCTCTTGGAGCTTCTAGAGAGGATGAACCAACTTCTTTGTTGTAAATAAACAAAGACTTGATAAATGTAAAGGGAGTTTGATTTAATTTGATTTTTTTTTAACTAAAGAAATTGAACTGGAAAGTAACAATTCACCACGTTCTTACTGTGCACAAATAGCAACTTCCTGGGCAAGGGAAAGGGAAGTTCTTGTCCTAGGGTGGTTTTGGTTTGATTGAAAACATGTAAAAATAGGGGTCATGAAAAAAATGTCAACTCAAGACTCAACCACATTTCAAGAAAAATAGTTGTTTTCATGTCATGTTACTGTAAGTTCATGGAAGATGTTAATGTACAGTGTGCACATCCCAAATGCTTTAAATTATCAAAATGGCCAGTTGTGGATCCCTTTCAAGAGGATCCAAAAAGTGGAAGATCAAACATGTTAAACAGCAAATAGACCAAATTTTTCATCTGGAACCTGTGTCTTAAAGATTCAAAAGTTTTGTCATTTGGGACTCTGACTTTTTTCAGTTTTGCCGTGATTTTTGTCACAGGTTGGGTTTGTGTTTTTGTTTTACTTTTTTTTTAAAATTTATTTCCTCTCTAACTTTCAGTGAGGGGTAAGAAAGTATGGAAATCCATATGATTTGAGTTTGGTAAGTGAGATAAACCTTCTGGTTGTTTGCAAATGTCACCCTGTGCTAAATTTCTCTAGTTTTGACATTACACAGAGAGAAACGTTTTTGGGGAGAAAATTACCTTGCTTCAGCCTGTCTTCTGAAATGTTAATGGTAAAAGCAAGGCTGTTTCTGAGCAACACTTGACCTCTTAAAAATACAATTGCTTGGGAAGAAAAAATCCAGTGAAAACATCTTGTGGAGAAGTGAGAGAGATGAGGAAACAGCACTGGAGTGGAGGAAAATGTCAGTTCTAGCAGCACTTGGGTTTCACTGGTTCTCAATCCCTGTATTTGCTTCTGAAGGTTTGTGCTGAATGCTGGAGAGTCTGGGTGAGGAAGAGAGTGATGCTCCAAGGTATTCCTTGGAAAAATCACTTGTGGTTGTGTTCTTTGAGGACAAGAAATCCTCAGTTATCTCTACAGGGTTCTGATTTGTCCCTATTGAGCCCAAATACTGCTTGTTGTTCTTCTTGGGGTGTTTCATCAGATTTCACATCTGAAAAAATAAAAAATCTTGAAAAATACTGTTAAATGTGCAAAAAGTCTAGTGAAAAACCAATAAAACTGAAGTAAATCAGAAGCCCAGGCAAGGTTCAAAATGTGTAATTATAGGGAGCTTCTGCCCTCTTTCTTTGAAAAACCTTTGACTTATTTGAGTGCAGTAGCTCAAAGGTGAGTTTGGAATGAGTAGTTTGTGGCAAAAAGTTGATTTTTATTAGTATTTGAAAACAGGGTTCAAAATTAAAGCACATGTTTTGGTCGAGAAACAACAGTAGATGAAACTGTTAAACCCTAGCAAAGGATACAAATATATTTGTGGAGAAAGATTTCCTCTGAAGAGTGCAATCTGACAGGAAAATTAATTCATCCCTGAGAAGGAATCATGAGACTTTGACAGCAAAATGTCTTTTAAAAGGGAGATCCTGAAGATGCTTCAGTTACAGGCAGTGAATCTGTTCACCTGAGTCAGGTCTTTGTGCAATCAGAGCAATCCAGAGGAGAGGAGAAATTCTCCAAGTGGGCACATGACTTTTCCTTCCTGAAGTGTTTGAGTGGGACGAAATTGCCCAAGAAAGGCTGAGTTCTGCTGACCTAGAAACATAACGTTAAATGACTCTGGAGCAAAAGCAAAAGTGTTCTGAAGGTGTCCTGGGCCTGGCAGGGGCTGTGATATGGGACTGAAGTATCTGACAGTGTCTGAATTGGGATTATTTGAGGATGGTGCTGAACAAATGACAAACATTTTTCTACATTTGAGTAATTAATCTTGCTGAGTGTTGGTGTAAATTAATTTGTCTTTGAGTGGTCTGAGGATGCAAGGAGGGAGACCAGTGTTTGAGTTTAGTACAATTGCAGTAAACAAATTGTTAAAAGTGTTTGTTCAGAGTGAGGTATTTGAGGATTCATGGGAGTATGAAGTGGCTGATTACTGCCTGCTGGCATTGTACTCTGTACTGGAAGGTAATAATGAAACAGGCTTTCTGCCTTAGCATTCTTTACATTTATGAATATATATAAATGAAGACATTTCATCAGCTCCTGCAAGGACAGTGAAGAGGCTACAACAGCATTGACCCAGGACCTCCGAGGTTTACATAAACATTAGTTGGCAACATGTGATTAAAAAGTGGATTTTGGGCCAGACTTGTGGGGGCTGGGAGGGAAAAATTATGTTTCCAAGATCTGAGTGTACTTTGAAATCTACAGTGAGCGTTTTTACTGAAGTTAGCACTCATTTTTCCTCACTCATAGTCCTAACTCAATAATAATGTATGAAAAAATGTGTTAAACATATAATTGAATTATTGCTGCCTATGTCTTGCTGACACCCAAAATACCACCTCAATCTTCAGCAGAAGTCTCCAGTACTACTTCATCAGAAATTTGTGATTTGTGCATTTTATACATAAATATTTTGCATATTTTGAAAGAAGATTTTTCAATCTTAAGAGACCAAGATTGAAATTATTTTTGACTTGTGTACAAAAAGTCATTGGTGCTTGGCAAGTGTTCCACCTGATAGGTGAAAATCAGGTTCCTGTAGATGTCAGTAATATATAAATCTGTGTTTCATTGTCAGGTGGACAAGGGCAGAAGACACAGTGAGGATCAGATCTGATTGTTGGGAGCATTAAGAAATGAGCAGATGTAGGAAAGCAATAAAAGGTCACAGGATAAACTCCGGTTCAGAATATATTGCTTTTCAGCCAAGCATTTCACATTACTGGAAGAAAATTTCCCTTGTTCCATTTTAAATGTAGGAAAGGTAAAGGAAATTGGTAACTGCTTAATTGTGAAGTGGTTTGAAATCAGTCCATGAGTTGGCACTGGCTGTGATCCTCACAGGCACATCAGATTGCAGGGTTCATTTTAATTACTTAGAAATATGGGAGGAGTATGTGTTTTTAAGTTTGAAGAAACCTGGGGCCAATATACCTATCATATTTGGTCTTGGCTTAACCTTTAAATCAGCTATAGAGCCAACAAGATGTAAGATATAAGGTGACAATCTTTGACCTTTCTGTATTATTGGTTTTATTTTGGGGCTTGAAACTCAATATACAACTGTATGAAAATGAATTGTGTTGTATTTTCTCACTAAAAAGTGATAGCTGCAAAATGCAATTTGGTCTTTTAATAATAAAAATTACTACAAATGGTATTTTTATATTCCATAGAATAGAATGGCCATAGCAAATCATTGACCCATTATTTTCTCAGGCAAATATCTTTGTAGCTGATGATTCACTTTCAGTTATAGGAACACTTAAATATTTTTTTTACTATTATTTTTACTAATATCCCAATTTTTTTTTTAAATTCCTGTAAGGTTTAAAAAAAAAAAGCTGTTAAAGCCTGTAATTTAAATTTTTTCTATGTTATTTAAAAAAACCCAGAAACCAAGGCAGTGTTCTTTCTTGAAATACTTTTCTAATGAGGTCTAAGCAACGCTTGTTTCTCTCCCAGTGGATTTCACTTCTGTAGAGAATCTTGAAAAAATGGCACTTTAAATATGCAAAGGGAAGATCTCACTTGGTTTCTTTTCTTGTAGGATTTACTCCAGATTTGTAGTATCAGATCTTCCCTTTCTCATCTTTTAAACCCAACAAAAAAGCCTCCCTGACCCCCCCACCACTTGTAAAGATCTCTTGAGCTTGTAATGTGATGCTTTGCAGTTAAACTCTGAGGTGATGTGTCTGCCCTCCTGGTGCCCTTCAGCTATTTGAAAATATTTACATAACGTTGCTGACTTGGAATGTGTGAAATGGTCACTTTTCCCACTGTTAGCAATGAATTCAGATTATCTAAATATTTCCTTGCGTTTTGGATGGATGTCTGTTTGTGTCAGGGTGGCTCTGGAAAGTTGAGGTCGTGGTCTTTATTCTGTTTAACCCTTCCTGGTGGACAGCAATACCTTTCCCCAAGTGTTGGGTGTTTCAGTATCAAATATTTACACCTTCATCTATTCTGCAGTTTTTTACCCAGGGAATTTTACTGTCTTTCATGTGCAGCTCTTGACAGAGCTCTTGACTGCTCTCCTGTGTTTCCATCCTCGTTCCACTTTGGTTGCAGGATGTTACAGAAAACATCCCAGTTGTTTGTGATGCTTGGGAAAATCTTGCCAGTGTTTTGAAGCGTTTTTCCAAAATTTGCATCAGAGATCATGTCAGCCCTTGTTTCTATGGAATAAACTACTACTTCGATTTTATAATTCTTGCAACAATTTAGATTTAAATTTCCTTTATCTCCACTATTCCAAGGAATTAGATACTACAGGAGAAGAATTCATTAAAATAGTTGCTTCTGTTCTTTGCCCAAGAAGCTGAGCTGGAGGTTACTGTTGTGGTTTTAATTCCTGCTCAGAGCAGTGATCCTGGTGCTCCATTCCTGGAGCAGGGAGCAGGCAGTGGCCAGTCCCTGACTCCTGTCACAGGACAGTCACCCTGAGCAAAGCCCTTCTGCACTGGGATTTCCTGCCACACAGCAACAAGTGTATTGATTTCATAGACTCCTTTTCATATATAACTCTCTTTCTTTCCTGTTTCTAGAATCTTGTAACATGGAAGCCATTTAATTTTCCAAAGGAAAATCCGTGCAGTTCTGTATTTTCATTGTCTTCAAGCCAGTTGATGGAACCCAAGTATCCTGTGCCACGATACTGCCACAAGTTGTTTTCCTTTGTTGGCTGGATTAAAGCTAACAGTGTTCTGAGGGATTCCACAGTCATGCTTTATCTGCCTCTGTAGTTATTCCTGATCCTTTTGGGGCCCTGTTATTTACGAAGAGAAGTAGGAGCACCATAATTTAATGTGATCGAAGACTAACTTTCTATGCATTTATTTACAGAAGTATGTGAAATATGAAGTGGTTTAGTTCTATCCAAGTGGAGCCATCTCTGTCATTGACGCCACATTTAATGTGCTGGTTAAGCTTTGTGTTTGTTGATCTTTGTAACCCCCATCACTTCCACCAGGGACCCCCATTACATCTCCTGTATAATGCTCTTTGTACAACAGCACATTTTATATGGCAATGGAACTACATTTTGTAATAGACCCTAAAGGCAAAATTTTTCTATGAAGTTGTTGTATGCATAAATAAATGAAAAAAAAAAAGAATAAATACAAACTTAATAGAAACTAATAGGAAGGACAACACAAAAATCATGTTGAGTTTTATGCCTCTTTCCAATTTTTCAGTGTGAACTCATTGATTTCTCTCAAATTAGTAACTTCTGCTATGGAACCAGGTGTCATCTTCACATAATTATGTGTGTGGCCTCTAAATTCTTTGTGGAAACAACGTTCACTACAACATTTAGTTCTTCAGTTTTACTGTATGATGTACTAAATTATATATTCATAGAGATATTAAATTTAGATGAACACTCTCTCTGGGTTCCTTACCCTTGTTTAGACACACTGACTGCTGTTGGGCCTTGAAGGAACTTGATCCAGCTCTTGAGCAGGTACTAATACTCGGAAAACAAGCTGTCAGATAAGCTTAAATTGAATTTAGTGTATTAACTGTGAAGGATAAAAGTCTTGCTGGTGTCAGTGTAATACTCTGCATGATTGGAATTCCTCAGCTTTGTCTTCCTCTTCCTGGACTTTCTCTTCTGGAGAGATGTTTATTGGTTTGCTCTCTCTGTATGTGTCTATATATGTTTCTGTGTCTATAAATGTACTTCAGTCCTGCATTTTCCCATATTTCTGGACACAGCTACTGCTTGGCAGTGAGATCTGGGCTGCTCCACACCAGACAGTCCCAGCCCTGTTAACTGTGCTCACTGCAAAAGCCAAATTTACTTGTGAACTCCACTGGACACTTGGTACAACTTCAGTATCTGCTCTGTAGGAAGTCAAATATTTTAGAAACCTGTTTTATGGACTTGTGCCTATATTGGAGTCACACATGCTGAGCAAGCTCAGAATTTCTAGGAACCTTTGACATCATTGCCTACACTTGGTGCAGTGGGTTCCTGCATCTTTCTGTGTGGAGGACTCTGTGCAGCTGAACTGAGCCAGCTGTGCCCAATAACCACAGCAAATGGCCCCTGTACTTCACATCTTAAACTGTTAATGGAGGTGAAAGATGACTATGAATCACAGGAAACTTCTGTAGAAATGCAATATAATTTTATTAACTATGAACTAGTACTACTGTGGAAATGTAGAGGCTGAGCCTTGTGCTTGACAGATCAATAAGCACATACTGTGTGAACACTGAGGTTGGGTCTGGGGAAAGGAACAGGTATTTTCTGGTTTCGTGGCTTGAATTTAATATTTCTGATGTATTGTTCTTCTGTGAAGCTCATTTGGGTTAGTGTTGATTTTTTTATAATGGCACTAATCAACCATAATCTGAGATTTTTGTATGGTACACACTACAGCAGTGTTGGCAACAGAGTGTTTTCAGAATTCCAAGGGTGAAGAACAGGGTGTTCTGTGTTATTACAACTTTGCCTTTTGTTTTGAACGTTTGTTTAGAGTTGCTCCACTAAGTACATTTATTTTTAAAGGATGGTGTTTGCATTCCTGAAATGTAATAATTACAGAAGCCACAGAGGCTTTTATAACTAAAGCATAGAAATAGACAATAAAACCACACTAAAATACATGAATAACTGTGTAGAATTTGGCACAGTTTTGACCTTCCAGATATTAAAATACCTGTTTTCTGTTCCTGCTTTCATAGCAAAATCTAATCATACTCTGTAATTATCTTTGTTACTTAAGTATTGGCACTTGCTGAAAATGAAAAGCCAATCTAGAAAGTAAAGTAGATAAACAGTGGTGTGATAAGTGATTTTGGTCAAGGACAGAAACTTGGTGGAAGCTTTCCATACATTTCAATCAATTCTATGTGGTTTTAATGAGTTGGGAGTGGTAGGAAGTGGTCTTCAGCTGTGTTTGGCTGTGTAAGAGAGAATAAGAGATGAATAGTAGGAGGAGCCCCCTTCTAGGACCCCTTTATTATTCACATAATGCACCCATACAGGTATTTAGTTTGACAGTCAAGAAGGTGTTTTTTCAGTAGAAGAAAATGAATGGCAAAAACATTGTTTGAGGTATTTTTCCAGGTTTTTCACTAAAAATACAAACCAACCAACCAATATCTAATTGAAATACTGGAAGCCTGAAATTTAGAGTGCCTGGGATGTTTATCAGTTTTTTATTTAGTAATCTGTACCATAAATTGCATTCAGTGGCAACATTTGCTGATGGTGTAACATCCACTCAGCACCTCCCCGTGCTCACCTTGGCCCTGTGGATGTGCTCCTACAGCTATTTCTAGAAGTACCCTGAACTGAATCAGGAAGCTGATTTGATTTCATTTTTCCCTCATTTCTACTCCTTTTTTTTTTCTGTGTCCTTTCTTGGATTAGTTCCCCAGTCACATGGACAATGCAGCCCTGGAAAACAGTTGTGCAGGACAAGTGAAGGGCAGAATGGGGACAATGATGAGGAGTAGAGTAGGAGGAGTAGAAACGTGCTCTTTGATCACTGTTGTTGAGAAAAAAGTGTGTGGAACCTTTATTTTAGATACCACAGGATCTTTCAGTAATTCCATGTTCTGTGAGCCAGTTCACAAGGCTTGCAGTGCATACCAGGTAAAACAGGAATTATCAATAAACAACACTAAATAAAGCTTTTTCCCACTGTCATTCTGGTCAAATGTGAAAACTCCAAGTGCAAGGCAGTATTCACCAGAAAAGAAATATCTTTTTTTTTTTTTTTTTTATTATTACAGCAGTGATTAAAAACTTTTGATGGCTTAAGCTGGTTTTGCCTCATGATTTTTATGAAGATTCTTATTTTTCATTTAAAAAATGATGGGAACATTGTGGAAGCCCTTAGAACTATCAATCTCTGATAAGCTAATATACACAAATACAAAATCTTTGGTAATAATTGAAATATCAGTTATCTCTAACTTTTCTGAGTAGTGTCTGACATCACCCAGTGGTTATATTGTTAATTCCTTTAAAATTAGAGTGTTTTCAGTACCTTAGTCTGCCTGTGCTTTCTGTACAATCAAGTGCTTAATAATCAAATCTAACATTAATTTGAGAGGTGGAAAAGCCCAAATTTAACATTTGGCAGAATTGCTGTTGTTTATGTGAATTGTTGAAGTTTTCTATTATGGTTTTCCTCAAGTAAGATTGAATGTTGTGTGGAAAGAAATTACCAGGAAGTTGTTACTGAGCTGAAACAAAGAGGCTCTAAAGGTCATACATAAAAATATGATTACATTTCTTCAAGTGAAACAAGGATATGCCCTAAGAAAGCAGAGTAGTTTGAAATATATTTTTTAACGTGGGTGTAGTTCATGATGATGACTTTGACTTTAACAGGAAGCAAATGGATTATTTTTATTCCCAAGCCATTTCTTTCTCCCATGGTCTTATTTTTTTAAGTACAGAATTTTGAAGGTTGAAAATGTAGATCTAGTTTTTGTAGATCTGCAACAATTCGATGTTGGATTGTCCTAGAACTGTGAAATAAATTTGACTGATAGCTTGGAATCCTAATTCTCCCTTACCAGAAATCTTTAGGAAAAGTGTTCTTCCCTCTTCTCCCTCCCAAAATGCCCAGGAGACACTAAGAACATCAATCAGCAATTCATGTTCTGGAATGCTTTTATTTTGGAAAAACATATTGAGAGTGTTAATTATACTATAGGAGAATTTTGGTTTGTAGGATTTGGCCATTATGTTTGCAGAAAGCTCAGTGGAGAGCAGCTCCCTGCTTGTGTCCTTGGTTTGCTAAATTCTGGCCCCACTGGAGCAGAATTATTCCAGGTAGCACAGATAGAGAGGGACCAGAACTGTGGGGCTGAACATTCCTTCTGTATGTAAATAGTACTCACTGCAGATGCCTTTTTAGCTGGATAATCCATGATTACACTTAAGGAATGGCAATTGAATGGTGAAATCCAGAAATGGGACAGGAAAGCGACTGTTCATAGGACATTTGGGGTTTCTATAGACTCAGAAGGACTATTGCCCAGTTCATGGTATTATTTAAATTTGTACTTAAGACCAGCTTTGGAATTACAGAGGAGCTAAAGGCACATAAACCTACCAAATTAGTCCCTACTTCCCTTTTCCTTGCCCTTCAGCACTGCTCCTGCTGTAGCACCGTGGCCACTTTCCAGCTTCCCAGCCCTACCTGTGTGAGGGAGGAAAAACTGCTGCACAAGAGCTTCTGGAGGTGGATCACCCCCCACCTCAGAGCCTCATGCTGAAGGTCAGTGTGTACAGAGCTGGGCTTGCACTGGGGCTGTGCCTGGTGGTTCTGGTGTCCTGGGGAAACCAGCTGAACCTGAACGTGTTCAGAAAAGCTTCCCTTAATGGATGGGCTTAATCAAAGTGTGTGCTTCAGTGTTATTTAATTTGCATCTTTAAAAAAAGGCCTGTGTTTAATTTCTTAGCGTGCTCTTTGCCTTTTATCTTTGGTGTTTTTGCACAGTGGGACCGAGTCCTTTGTCCGTGGTGGGGAATTTTATGTGCAGTGATAAGTTACTGAAATGATGAGGAAAGTGGATCTCCTCAGGTGCAGAAAGCAAGTTGTGTTTGTGTTTGTTCTTAGTCAGTGAGGAATTGATTTATTTAAATACTTGTTCTCATGTATTTCTTTTGAATCATTAAAAATAATGATTATTTTTAATTCATAAACTAGTGAATGGCTTTTAGAAGTCCTCATCATTAATTTCTATATAATATTAATGAGACTGATTTTGGTCAGTATTTAGTATAATTGAAGTAAATATTCAACTTTTCTTTGTTTATTTCTCAAAGATGGAGAATTAGTGTCTTACCCTGCTTTGTACCTGTATGAAATGATCTCAGGGGTCTTTTCCAACCTAATTGATTCTGTGAAAGAGGTGAAGAACAACCCTAAATGAGTTTGTAAGGGTGTTTTAATTGAACTTGTGTGTACTTCACATAACTGAAAATAGCTGCCTAATATGCAAGTCAGTGGAAAATTCACTCTGTTTTTGCAGTGCAGTTTCAGTGCAAACTTCAGTACACCCTTAATTATGGAGTCACATAATATTTGCCATCAGATCCATTTGTCAACTCCATTCGCTGTCCAAAGTTACAGATGTCAGGAATTTGTACATGTCATCAATTCATTTGTCAGAGTTGTTGTATGTTAACATGAAAATGAAGTTAGCTAATGGTGACATCTAAATTGCCATCTTTAGATTTCAGAGTCAATAACAGATTTCAATTAATTTCGTGCTGATCTGAGATGTTGTGTCAGAGTGATACACATACAGGGAAGTCAACGCTGGTTTATACTTATTGGTTTTCTTCAGAAAAAAATCACAATGAAGATGTAAAACAAAGGAATCCTGAGAGTAATTTCACAAATCAAGGTTTATGTTGATGCTGGAAGGATGAGAAAGAATTCCTCAAGTTACAGCATGAAGCAGAATTCTGATTTGAAAGAAGAAGAAAAGGGAAAAGTGAGCAGGAAGAAAAGAAACAATTTTATCCATAACTTGTTATTGTAAACTTACTAAATTGTTACTCATTAGATAGTGAGCTTACTGTAGTTTGGGAAGATTACATAAATAAGAAAGCTAACAGCTGCTATTACATGTTTCTTATTTTTTAAATGAAGATTTAATATTGTCAGCAGGTTGTTACTTGTATTCGTGCCTCAGTACGAGACACTTTTAATTAAGATTTAGGATATTGCCAAACACCATTTTAAATTATGATGTTCTGAACAAATGTTGTATTGCTCAAACAGAGGAAAAGCAAAACAAATTTAGTAACTCGTATCCATAAGATTCATAATGAGCTTTATTAAGATGTAATGTAAATGAAGTTTTATAGTTGTGCTTTTTGTTGTTGTTGTTGTTCGTAACTAAAGTCGTGTTTGTGCAACCAAACTACTGAGAGGCTGAGAAATGGCTTTGCAGCCTGAAAACCAGCTCATTCTTGTCAGAGAACATAACTGGGATCAATAACTGCAACATCAACAACTGCACAGCCAATAAATGATGTGAATTTGACCAGTCACCCCATGTCCAAGTCCTTTAGATGTTGAGATAAATAGCACTAATTTTTTTTTCTATCAGAAGCAAATGTAAAAGCTATGCTAGAATTTTGGAAAAAAAAGCTTAGCAAGGCTTACTTGCAAATCTTTCTTCCAGGTGTAAAGAAGTTGAGCTTTCAGCTTGACTGTTTAAAAATGTACAGACAAATCAATAGGTTTGTTTTTCTTTATCTTCCTCTGGAATAATAAGGCCAGGAGTTTGCAGAATATCATGGTTGGTGTTTTTGTTCTGTATGTAATTCCACCACAGTTGTTACATAAAATAAATTCTCCGTAATTCCTGAAAAAAATCCAAACCAAACCAAAACACCCCAAAGGGCTCTGATGCACTGGGAAGCCTGATACACAAATGGGAACTTGGAGATGTTTTAAAGATCTGAAACTGTATTTACACTTAAAAAGTGTGCAAGTGTCAAGTTTGACTTCTCTCTTCTGCTGAAGCCCAGGTATTCATTCCCTGGTCACTGAGCTCTGAACACAGTTCACAGGGAATGTGGTGGTTCAGGTATCCTGTGCTTCCCAGTTCCTGCCATGAAGACAAGTGGGTACCAGCTGTAGGTGTCACTGGTGTGGCAGAGAGCCCAGCTCACAGGAGTAGCTGCCCCCTGCCCAGCCCTGCTCGTACTTGCTCCAGTGATGTTCTGGGTGCTGATGTGGAATGGCTCTGGAATCCATTTGGGATCCCGCTTGTGCTGGAGCTGGTCTCACTGCTGCTCCTCACTTACAGATTTCCTGCTTTGTGCTTTTCTTTTAATGGCAAAAAATAAACCCCTGATACTTGAAGTGTGGTCTGCCAAACCTCTGGTAGCACGAGAGGAGAGCAAGTCAATCATCTCACTGGAATTCTTATTTTCTGCTTCTGAATACGTTTACTCTCCTACCATACAAGAGGTGTATTGATCCTGGGATGTTCTGTAGTCAAAACCTGGTTGGAGAGTTGTCTGGGAAAGCTGTCAATAAGATATGGTGCTGGTTTTAAAAATAAATAATGAGTGGTGTAGTAAGGGGCTCTTAAGTGGGAATTAAATTCTGCATATCTGTCAGGGCCCATCCCTGTAGCTGAGGAGGAAAAATCAAATTGAAAACTGCAGTTACTATGAACTGACATTCAATGTGGTTAAGTAGAAATTTTGTTGTTAGTTTTAGTCACGTGAGTTCTGCAACTTCCACGAACCAAGAGATGAAGACAATCCATGAATAATCACGATTTTTGTTTTCAGATGTGCCTTGGTGCAGAATTCTGCTGGGTGTGTACATCCAGATCCAAGAGAGACCATCACCTGATAGTCCCTGAGTTCTTGCTGTATTTTGGGGGGATCAGGGTCAATCAGACAAGGCTTTGTATGGAGCAGCTTGGACCTGCTGCTCCAACGTTGTTCTTACTGTTTCAGAGTAAATGTGTTGGTCTCTGGGGAAGCAAACTTTTTGCACTTCTTTCGTGTTCTTTTTTGCCTTTAGAATGTGATGTTACTTCAGGAAAAAAAAATCAATTCTTTTTTTAGGATGAATTTTGTAGAAAAGTTTCGAAAAATTGGTTTAAAAAACAAAGCAAAGCAAGCCCCTAAAAGTGCAGTATTTCCACATTTCAGATTTAGAGAAATATTCTGCTCATTAAGCTGGAAAGAAAAACTTTATTCCTGTGTGGATATTATGAGCAATTCCTCTATAATGAAAATATGTCTGTAAATATTTGTTTCTCACATCTTCAGTTGCAATGGAGTAGGGCTTATGGAATTTTGTGGGGGAAGCAAGGAAAGGAGAACACAGAGTGAGAGGTGCTGGTCAGATAAGAGAGCCAAGCCCAAATAAACAGAGTGAATTACAAAGAACTGTCTACATGCAAATGGGGATATCCTGGTAGGAGAGTGAGGGGACATGAACTTTTAGCTGCTGGCAGCCAGTGGAAGGAATTCACATGAATTCACTGTGATTCAGATAGGAAAAAAAAAGAAAGAGCTGGTAAGTCAGAAAATCCTGTTAAGTACTTGCTCTTCCAGTACAGTGAAAGAAATGAAATCCGAGGCAGGGTTTGAGGGAAGGATGATCCTGCTCATACTTTGTGCACTTCAGTTTTCCATTCCATAAGAACATTACAGTACTGCATCCTAAACAGATCACTGGGCTGGTTTGAAAACTGTCCCAGGATGGGTACAATATGGTCAGAATTTAGATACTTTTTGGCTGGTTGGAAGAGCCATAAAGGGAAGCAGGTGCTAAAGACAAGAACTTTGAGTTGGACAGCCCTGAGTTCTCTTGAAAAATATAACATGTGGGCCTAGATGCCAGTTCTTATGCTGTGAACAGAGAGGCACAGGCTGGTACACTTCCTGAGACAGTGGGGAAAAGAGGTGCTGTTCCAGATACAGTTTCTACTTTTTTGGTTATAGAAGGCTGGAATTCCAGCTGTGCACAGTGAGGGTGAAAGAAATAGGGGGGGTGGGGAATCTAATTCTTAAAGTATCCAAATGTTGTACAAGTTCAGGATGCCGATTGTCTGTGATAGAAGAGATATGTATCAACAGGTGAAGGAAATAATGAGTGAAAAGAAATAAAAATTGCCTTGCATGCCTTAATGTGTCTTCAGAGCTGTGTTAGAAGAAAGTTGGCCTGTATCTAATCAGAAGTTAGCACAGCCCTGATTTTGTAAGGCAGGCATGTGCACGCAGTGAGCTGATGTCTGGGGAAGGAAATGACAAGTGCACAAGAGCATAAATCAACCTCTAGCTGAAATCTCTTGTTTTTCAGCAGTGCATGAAGGCTCTATAAAAAATTTAACCCTAAAGTAGTTCTGAGTTTTCAGGTTTTTTTAAGAGGGCTTTTGTAGCTTTGGAAGTTGTGGATTGGTTCCAAAGTGATTCAAGATCTTGAAATTAGTACAAGGTGAGAACTCAGGGGTATTAGATGCAGTTGATCTGCTTAAAGTAGAGGATTTGTACTTGACTGAAGTGGAGGGAGCAGCAGCTCTGCACTGATTCAGTGAGCAAAGGAGGCCTGACATGTTAGTAGCAGAAAAAAAGATCAGTAATGTAAAAATTAGATGTCTTTATTACATTTTAAGTTTGAAATGATACTCTCAGTGAGTATTTTAGTGTTTGTCTCATTAATTGCTGCTGTGCTGAGTCTATAACTTCTGAACTCTGAAGGTGTACATTGAGCTGACTTTTTGAACTTAAGGAATTTTAAACAAACAGAGCTAACAGGGACTAGCTGGAGTAATATTTACTTTTCTGTTTGATGAATTACCAGGGGTGCTAAAGGGTATCACAGTGCTGGTGGTTTCAGTACCTTTGTGTTCTTTCTGTGTTTTTATTTGGAACTAATTTGCTCCTGTTAAAGCAGTAATTAGTTTTTGGATGCAGCTGAAATTCTTGGTGAACCACTTCTGGGATTTTCCTGCCTCTTCATTTTAGTGTATTTTAGTTTTATTACATGTCCTCAGAACCCAGTGTTTATCTTGTGTTTGCTTAGGCTTTAAATTCTGTTGAAAACGATGGGTCTGTTTGATTTGAGAGTAGAGTTTGTCTTTCACACTATTTATTGTGTGGGATGAGAATGTGGAAGGCTGGAGTACCTTTACCACTGATGCTGTTGCAGTATCTTTTCTTGTTCATTTCTTCTGAAGAAGTTCAGGCCATGTGTGTGACCTAAAAGCAATTGCAAGTGAGTCTTTGGAAGAGCTTCCCAAGGTTCCTCTTTCCAAGTACTCTTCTTTTTACTCTTAACTGTGTTTTATTATCTTTATTGCTGGGAATAGACCAAGGACATTTGATATAATTACTGGTTTTCTTTGTGCTTTTCCACTCTTTTTCATATTCACTAATAAACTGTTATAATAAATCCCTAAGATCCTAAAGCTTGGAAGTCCTTTAAGCCTCTTTTTGCTTTCTTCTCTTAATGCTGAGGTAGTAAATGCATTGTTTGGTGTCGCTGGGTAGAATCTGTTTTTTCAAAAATGAGAGAGAACTGCAGTTCTGTCTGATCTTTCTTTGCAATGTGGCTTCATCTCTTTTTTTACCTGAAACCAGCAGCAGATTCTCCATGCAGATTATGTCTGGCCCAGATTTAGGGATGTGGCTGCCAAGACTATTGATGAGTAGATGGAGAGCTACTCTTCTGCCATCGTTACACAATGAACTGTACCTTAATGTTAATATAACCCCACTGCTAATGTTAGAGGGCATGGGTTGAGTTTCAGGTGAAACTTATCCCATTTAGGCAAGTTGAAAAACAATGTGCCTTAGGAAAACTCTTCATCTGATAAATCTTGATTTATGTTATAGTATACAAAGATGGATTGGTTGATTTGGGTTTTTGTCTAGTTTTTGCCTACCATAAACCTATTTAAAAAACACTTTCTCATTTTATTTGAGAAAGAAAACTAGATTGGACCCCAAGGAGTTATGCATTAAATGTGATAAAAAGTACCTAATATAAATGGTAAAGCCAGTTTGAATGCTTTCCACAGTGTTACTGGGACATAAAAAAAAAACTATAATCAGAACAAGCATGTTGTAAAAGCAAACTCGTGTTCAAAAGAATTCCTTTCAGTTCAGAAGGAAACCATCAGTAATTGTATTATTTAGCAATTATAGGGAAATCCCTTTTTGTTTAATATAGCTTAGAAGCTTGCGCTAATCCTTCAATGGTCTGTGGAAATAAACTGAGGCATTAAAAAAATAAAGGGATTCAACCAAAACTAGAGATTAATGACAGTCAGAACTGACAATTAACTCAGAATTTCTGGGTTTATGTCTCTAGTAAGACTTGGAATCTCAAATCCTGTTTACCATTCTTTGTGGTTTTAACATTAATATTTGATACATAATATTTGGTGTGTGGATTAATAGAGAAAGGCATGAAAACTGTTGATTTGGGTAGACTGCACACAGCAAGTCCTGCTCTTGGACAAGAAGCTGTGAAAGAACCAGAGTGGTTTGTGTTGCACAAGGGTTTTATGTGAGTTGTTGGTCCAGTGGGTGGTTTTCTTGCCAGATTGGAAAGGCATTGCCAGGTGGTGATTAAAATAGCATCTAAAATGTTCTATTAATCACTTCAGAGGGTGCCATTATGACTAAGACAGGTTTAAAAATAGGGGCATTTCAAAGAACTTGTGTAGAACACTGGTGCATTCTCCAAGTCAGTAAATTCCCCACAGTGTTCTCAAGCATTTATAAATCATTTAGGCTTGTACTGGGTGCTATTGTGGGCATCTTGCTGCGTGAACCAACCTCAGACTGGCAATCTGAAACATTGCTCAGCTGAACATACCTCATTAGGAACAGAACCACATGATTAAGATAAAAATTTAAGACAGTAGATAATGGTAGAAACAAATTCAGTCATCGGGAATTTAATGATAGCTGACTTATCATGACACAAATTAAGATGATAGTCTAATAAGTACAGGTTAACAGCATGCTGTATAAATATCTAGAAAATCTGCTGTCTCTGTTATGTGTTAGTCTCAAATGCTCCATACACTTATATTCATGAAGAGAGGTCTTAAAGTGAATCTTCAAGTGTTGAGGGCTGTTATGTGTTGGTCAGGGAAGTTAAGCCGGTGTATTCTTTTTTGTTGTTCATATTTCCCTTTCTGATGAGTTTCATTAAAGTTGCATGATGAGAATAAATAGCAAGAAGCTGAAACACTTCTCATTGAAGTAAAGAAAGGTTGAAATATTGGTGAGCTGCTCTGGAGCTGTGAAGGGAGGAAAGACTTGGTGTATAAACTCGATGGTGTAGGTACCACTTGCATTGGCAGCTTTCCTGCTGTATGGGGTAGTTAAGGGAGGTCATAATAACTTGTAAAATACTGGGTTTGAAGTCTCTTGCACTGTCTGATAGCTGGCTCAGTGTTGTCTCTAAAATGCTGTAATTTGTGACTGAGACCACAGAGCGGTCAAAAAACTGTGACTGTTTCCCACACCAGCCTTTCCCTCTGCTGTGCTCCCAGAGCCTGGGGGGAGATGAGCAAAATCTCCTGAAAGAATTAAATCCCTTCTTCAGCTCTGGGCTGTCGTTTGGATCAGGAACTCCCCTTTTCCAAGCAAATGCAACAGCTCTCTGTAGCCTCCTCTGCAAGTTTGGTGCTTGGAGAGCTCTCTCTGCAGAGAACTAAGTGGGAAAACATCCTGAGCAAAGGGACAGTGCTGATCCAAGATCCTTGATCCTTTCTCTCTCTAACCACTACAAGATGCTCTGTAAAGCATGTGCTTCTCATTTTATAAAGCCAGGTGTTCTGCATTCCATACTTCCTTTCTCTGCTCGTCTTCCACAGGTAGTGCTGCCACTTCTTCAAATAAAAATAGTTCTCTAAAGTTTTGTTTTGTGTCTCCTCTTTCTGTTTCAAGGTAAGAGATGATTATATTTTTTTTTCAAAACCTCTTTCATATTGTCCTCTCTTCATATCCTTTCTCTTCCTGGAAAACAGAAGACATCAGGAAATTGTTATTTGAGAAGAGACACGGCAATGGAGATGGCTGAAGTGAGATACAAGGAATTCCTGTACGTGCTCTGGCTGTGCTATAACTCCCTGTCACTTCAAACTGCTCACTGGAAGGTTTTTATGCTTAAAAGAGTAAAAATTATAATAAAAACTAGGAAGTTGTGTCTAATCCGTGCCTGCCTTCCAGCAGTGCTGCTCTTGATGGAGTTTTGTTTTCTTATGTAGAAAGAAACTCCCACATCCTCTCTTGGTTTTCTGGTGGCAGTACACACCATTTAGCTCATTCCTAATTCCAGGCAACATCCTTTAACACTTCAAGATTTAAAGGATGGTGTCTAATTTTCCTTTTATTTATGGAAATTGCTTTGCACCTGGTTGCTTGGAAGTAGCAATGAATTCTGGAGTCCAAGTAACCAGGAGAGGTAATAGGGCTGCCTGAGCCATTTGTAACTTTTATTTTTTCATTTTTCTCAAGAGAATTCCCTTACTAGTACTTTCAGAGTTGTCATACTGAGATCAGGCATTTTAGATTTCCAGTAGGAAAAGAAATAATTCAATAGATAAAAAGTAATGGATTTTTCCCTTTTTTTTCTTTTCTTTTTTTTTTTTCAAGGCAGAGTAAGAGGAAAATCCAATGGCACCAGGAGACTACCTGCATAATGCTAACAATGCAAAATCCCGGCTCTTTGTGGGTTTTCCTGTCAGTTTAAATTATATTTATTGTATTTACGTGCATTCTCAGTATTGGAAGTATATATATGAAAACAAAAGTGGTTTTCACTGGCAGGAGATTTCAGCTCCAGTTTTGCAAGCAAATGAAGAGGAAGTTCAATTATAAACTCTCCGTTTAATAAGCCAGTGATGTGGTATTTAGTTTTCTCATTTGTGTTGGATTTAGAGGAGTGTAATTATTATTACTGGCAAAAAATTACATTTATCCTTTGTAGAACTTGCATTTATTAAAAAACCCCACAATGACAATGTTTTTTGATGTTG
This sequence comes from Pachyramphus minor, assembly GCA_013397135.1. Classification (NCBI taxonomy): domain Eukaryota; kingdom Metazoa; phylum Chordata; class Aves; order Passeriformes; family Tyrannidae; genus Pachyramphus; species Pachyramphus minor. The sequence goes on from VYXB01003697.1 coordinate 2,821,121, forward strand.
GTAATGCAGAAAGAAAAGCAGTTCTGAGTCGAGGCTTCCTGGGCTTTGTTTTGTGATTTTGTTACAGTCGGTGTAACTACTTTTATTTTACATCAACTACTTGTGTTCCAAGATTGTTCAGTTTGATGGTGGTAAGACCAGATAGTCTGTGTGGTTAAAAGTAGTAATTACAATTTTTGTGCCTCAGGGGATTGGCATCCTTGAACCTGAGATGATTTGGATCAGTGTACTTTTACTTCCAGGTTAAGAAATTCATGAAGTACTTTTGGATTTGTTTTTAAGGCAAAATTTCTCCCTTGTTTAGTAAAAACCCTAGTGAAGGAAGTGCACTGTGAGTATTGTTTTAATCTTGAACATGTTGAATCCAAGTTTTAAATCTTGTTTTATAGAGTAGTGTTTTAATTTAGAAGTGACTTTTATTTTACGTGGGCTTTTTAATGCAGAATCTATATTCTATATATTGTTTGATTGCTCTTTCACAGTTGTTTTCAGAGCAGTTTTAAAAGATAAATCTTGTCATATGTGCTGTGACAGCTCCTTTGAAATGTGGTGAGCCAAAAAAAGAAAAGTATCCTTTGCAAGTGTTTCAGAAATGAGCATGATATGAAATTAAAAATGTTAATAGGGACCTTGAGTCAAAGGGATCATAACTTTAATTTCTAGGATGAGGCAGTGACTGTGACACGTGATATAACTGAGCTGTGGGGATGTGCAGCACTGGTCAGTGGCAGGTCTGGTGCACTTTGACTTGTTTGGTGTCAGAACTTGCCTAAAATGTTTCAGTCCAAGTGCTGTATCATTTCCATTTATAACCAGCTGGGATATTTCAGAATTCCATTTAAGATCACAGCTTTCCAGCAAAGTTGTGTTATTTTGTGACTTTTTAATGTGGGCAAAGGAATGTGATGAGCTGTCTCCCTTCTGTTGTGGTTTAGGATTGCATGTGATTCCAGCTTTTCAGCACAAATGCACATCCCAGCTTTTCATTTTTATCTTTGAGTTTTCAAGTCCTGTTTATGACAGTGATATTCAAAGACCGTCTTGATGTTTGAAGATGTGACTTCTGTATATAATGAAATAAAAATTGGCTTCCAAAATTTCTTATAGGAAAGAAGCTGAATAGAAATGACCTATTTATATTTAATCATAATAATCTGAAAGATAACATGAATAATATTGCTTTAAATTACTGTAGTGGAATGTGTTTAGTGTTCTGAATACAGGAAGGGATATGAGGGGCATTGAGAATGTTAATTACTAAATACTTTCTTTGCCATTAACTCTTGAGGAGAGAAAATATGATTGTAGGGGAAAAAAATAGGTACTGCCATTAAGTTGTTTTTCTGGGACGGGACTTGGATGCAGAAATAGACTTCTGCATTATAAAGGAAATTTTTTTTTAGCTTATTAACAGGTTTGTGTTGCTTGTTCTCCCAGTTTGAACACATTGAGTCACTTATATTGGTCATCAGCTGGAATCCTTCTCTGCCACTTTACCTGGCACACATTGAAAACTTCTGTATTCTATTAATCCACTGGCAGTGAGTGCCAGTGGTAGAAAAGAATGTTTTCTGAAGCAGGAAGTGATCTCCTGCTGAGTAACAGGGACAAAGCTGAAAAATTTGAAGTCAGATATTCTTTGTTGCTATTGCTGTATTTAATCCCTCCAGAAATTCCCCATCCTAAAGAAAAAGGTACTTCCCTGTGGTCACTGTGGGTCCTGTTTGAGACATGGCACATCTGACTGAGATCAAAATCACAGAGATAGAATATTGCTGAAATTTCCTTGCAAGTTACTGTAATTTATGCAAACTTCTCTGGAATGCTGTTCCTGGAAGAACACCCTGTAATCCTGACAGTCAAGACTTAGCCAGGTGTTCATGATGCAGCAGAACAATGTATTATTAATATAATATTAAACCACAAGATGGAGGAAGTTAGGGCCTGTTTCCATCTCCTTCTAGCTGAAGCTACCTGTAGAATTTTAATTTTTTCCCTGTCACAGAATCCTTATTTTTCCAGTATAGAGTCAGGAATGCCATGTTTAATGAAAGTTGATTAACCTTCACACAGATTGTGGTAAAGCTGATAGTGATAGCCCAAATTTCAACCCAAATATATAATTTCATAAAGAAAAATCATGTGCTGCATATTCTTAAGTTTATTAATAGTATTCTATTTTTTCAACAACAGCAGCTCTAATAATAATAATATGTAATAATCTAACATTTAAAGATTATGTAATTTGTGTTACAAAATATGTATTCTGATACTACACCCCTGTATCTGTGGACAGATGATTATGCCTATAACAAGTTTAGGATTTTATGTACAATTCCAACTTTGGATGGGGAAGCTCATAGTTGGGTAGATGCAAACCCACAGGAGTGCAGAACATGCTTTTGGAATAGATTTATTACAAAGCAGCAAATCTTTTGAATCCTGTTGTAGGATTAATTGAAAAAGTCAGTGGATTTGGATGGGAATGTGAAGTCAAAATCAACCCAATAATTCGTGATGCAGCAGTAAAACCAAACTTGGGTAAGTAAATGAGAACAGACACAGTTCCTGAGATGGGTTGAGTTGTGTTGCAGGTTAATGTGGTAAAAGAGAAAAGAAATAGGAAAGGGAAAGACAAATGTACTTTCATTTTTTTACTCTTGCTAACACAGTGAAACAGCTTCAACCTTGTTTTTGGAGATTATTTTTGTGGTTATAAGGTTAGAAAGATTTATTTTGAAATGAAAGCTTTGGAATCTGTAGAAAATATTTCATCTTTCTAAGTACAATTTTGGGGTCAAGTCATGCATGTGGAGCATAAAAATGGTTGCCAGCAGGTGTAATTCTTACCCAGTTCTAACTCTACTTTAACTGTGCTTTGACTTTATCACTGCCATTCAGATTTGGAATTGATGTACACTTCTGCCATGTCAAAAAAAGATGAGAGTGGTTTTGCAGTTTTTCTGGGAAGAGCTGATGTGTTTTGCTGAAAATAATGCTGATTGTTGTTAATCAACTTGTCAGAACTGAATAGTTTTCTTCTTTATCAAAGTGAAGAAAATTGGGACACTAAATAACAGCCTGTGCAGAACTAGGACACTCTGTTTGGAGACATGGCTCCAGACACTGTAGAGGATTTTTTTGACAGATAAGCTGTGTGCTTAAAGAGATAAATGTTAATCTAATACATTGGAAAACAGACAGATTACAGGGGACTGAGATGCATTCAAATAACAAGACTAAATTCTGTGCACCAGCTGAGTCTGTTCAGGAAACTCCCCAAACTTACTATGAAGACCATGGTAAATTGTGTCTCATAAACTCTTAATACACAACCAACCTTGGTAAACAACAGCTCTGCTAATGTTTTCAATATGGAAATTAACTGGTTTTAAAAATTGGATTGTAGGGAGTTGAAAGAAGATGAACACTCTTATCTTTGTTCTCATCAGACTTTTCTGTGTCTTTATTTTTTCTTTTCAAGTTTTAGGAATAAATATTGTTTGTTCCTACCTTTTCCAGGATACTGAGGCTTGATACAGTTGTATCAGCTGGTCATTTGTAGCTCATACATGTGATTTCTTCAGTAAAAGGGTCCCGTTAGTGCACACACAGAGCACAGTACACATGACAAACCAGCTTTTTGCCATGGTGGTTTAATACTGTCTTGCCTCAGGCACATATGATGGGACATAGTAGGTTGTTCAGTCAATTCAAAGAAGAATTATAGAAGCTTCAAGGTGTGAGAGCTGTTCTTGTCATAATATGACTTGTTCTTTTACTGTTAAAGCCAAGATAAGGAGCAGTGAAAATGAACCCATTCAATCAAGGTATTGGGTTCTCTGGGATTATTCTTAAATACTTTTAACTGAATATAGGTTTGGAGATGACTTTTCTTGAAGAGTTTTGTAGTTCCTAATATATAATGAGTTTTAACATATATACACACTACTGACTGCAGAAGGTTTCATGTGGAAGTAACAGGTGGAGGGAAAAGGAAGCCACAATCCCAGTAAATGAGGATACAGAACACTAAAATAATTACCATTATTTGAAACATGCACAGAAAATGAGCTATTTTTAAATATTAGCTGGGTGACAGTTGATTTGTCTAAGGGAACACATGAATGGTCTCATATTCTGGGACCAGCATTTCTGTGGAATGTGTTAGTACATCACTATACCTGAGCTAACAAGAGCTGCTGGAAGTCTGCACTGCCTTAATCTGGCTGTGGAATTCCAGACTGGAGCTGGTTTATGAGCAGTTATGCCCAGAACACTGGTGGAATGAATACCTGTCCATACAGAGTGATCCTCTGGGTCACTTTAATGTTCTATCCTGTTTGCTGGACATGAGGTAATATAAAGTTCCCTGTTAAAACCTGTTGTCTAGTAGAATATGAGCTGTACCTCAACAAGAGCAGCCCAGGCTCTGTTCCTCTCTCCTGAAAACAGGCTGAGAGAGCTGGGGTTGTTCAGTCTGGAGAAGGGAAGGCCCAAGGGGGACCTGATTGTGGCCTTGCAATGCTCAAAGGGGCTTATGAAAAGGAGGGAGAGGGACTTTTTATAAGGGCACATAAATGAAAGGATGAGGGGAAATGGTTTTAAACTGACAGAGGGCAGGTTTAGATCAGATGTGAGGAAGAAATTCATCCCCGGTGAGGGTGGTAAGGCCCTGGCACAGGTTGCCCAGGGGAGCTGTGGACGCCCCATCCCAGGAGGTTTGGACTATGCTGTGAGAAACCTGATCTATGGAGTGGCACCCCTGCCCATGGCAGGTGGTTGGAATGAGATGTTCTTTAAGGATTTTATAAAAATAAAAAGCTAAATAAAAGTAGTTATTGAGGTCACCGGTTTTGTCCTGTTCTAACCTGGATCCATTGATCTGGAAAAAGTCTGTTGGGACTAAGAGCTGATGAAGTTTGATCTGGGGGTTTTTGTCTAGAACAAGGACATATTGTGGTCGTGTGAAGATTCCTTCCAGTTGCCTAAGAGCCAGTTAGAAAAGAGTCATTTGTGTACCCAAAACCAGTAATACTTGAGTACCCAAAAGCAGAAATACTCCAAGGCAGGAGTTTTTAGACTTCACCAAAGACTTTGAGACAGGAAGAGCCTGTGGTAGCAGTTCTCTGCATTCCTCACAAAGAGAGTTTCCCGTTCTCTGTCTGAACCTCCCTGTTCCTTTATGGCTTGACACAAACAATAGCAAGGAAGCAGAGGAGTTGAAAGTGCTGTTTCAAAACTGCTGCTGCAGAGGTGGCACCAAACTGCTACCAAGTGAGCAGCAAGATTGCTTTGTATGTTTTGGCTTCAGAGGGAATGGGGTCATTTTAGATGCTAATTGTGGCTTTTGATACCTGTTGGCCCAGGACTGTGATGGGTTTGGTGCAACTGCTCCACAGGTGCTGAACTGAACTCTGCTGAGCTTAGTTCTGTGTCTTTCTTGTAAGACAAACCTGGCAATTCTTCTGAGAATATGAAGTGGTAAAAAAAGCTTTAAAAAGAGTGAGAGATGTTCTGCCTTACGGCTTCTCCATGAAGACGTGGTAAGAGCCTGGATGTCTTTTGGGTTTGTTTATAATTGCTGATCCAGTAGGATATTCTGCAGTGCTTTTTTATTTTACAAAAAGTAATTATTTTACAAAAGGAGAACGTGGTTGATTTTGCATCTTAGAGTAGCACTGTCTCTCATCTTTTCTGGAATAATTTATGAACACATGGAAACACAAAATATAGCAGTTGGGTTTTTTTATGTATAAAATAGAGGGCTGTTATAAAAGATATAACAGGAATAACACTTTTAAAATTTTGACTGTGCAGCATCTTAGAAGCAAACATTGTAGAGATAAATTATAATATTCATATACATATATGCCTGTCTAATTTTAACACTAAAATAAAGGCACAGTTGCCTGAGTAAGTGACTGGATTTTTAAAGATGCTGCACGGTGAGAATTCACCTTGACTGAAGTGCTGAACTGAAATCACAGACCTCACCACTTCTGCATTTCCTCATCTTACTTCAGCTACACTTCACTTCCAGATGATCACTCTCACATAATCAAAATACATGAGTATTTGGAGGACTGGAGGTGTGTTTTGATATGGTTTCTTGAGCTTGGGCAGAAATGTCTTGAAAACCCTGGTGAAATAACCCAAGTACAGGTTAGAAATTCTGGTTTCCTTCTGGTTAACTGGGCCTTTACACTGGAATCCTGTTGCACTGCAGCACTGTCTGAACTTTGCTGTGTGATTTTTAAAAGCTACTAATTCAAGTTCAAAAGACTTATTTAATGTGAGATTCCTTGTAACTTTAAAAGTAATGTAATATAATAGACCCTACAAAGACCTTGGAAAAGTAAAAGCTTCTTCAAGTAGCTTTTTGATTCTGTTGTCAACTTAAAAAGATGTTCAGGCCCCCTCTTGGAGGGCTCTCATTAGCATTTATGAAATAAAATGGAGGGTGGACACTGTTGCCAATATTCCTCAGAGTATTTGGTGAACATTTTTAATTTGTAGATTGACAATTGCCCGTTTCTACCTTTAAATGCTTATTTGCAGAGAATATTGAGTAGCACCATTAGAGCTGAGGGATTTTCTTGTCCCACAGTTAAAGATCTTTATGTGGCCATCACCAGCATTTCACCCTGGTACATAAATCAGGGAAATAGTCAATATACTGAACAAATGGAAAAGGTGTGAGAAACTTCATATGCCATTCCAATTTGATCTTTACCAAATGATATCTGTTGTAAGATAAAACATACTGATATTACTTCATGCAACTACCTTGGAAAAAATTGTGTTGACTTAGAAATATTCGTTTCTGTCACAAATGTTATTTCTTTTTCCTTCAGGTAGAACTCAGGGTGCCAGCAACGCTCTGGTAAAAGTTAAAATCACTCCTATGGTGACAGCAAGTGACAGATTTCATAATACTGCCTTTTTTAAAGATTTAAAGTTTCAATTTTAACAAAGTATAGAAGAGATTTTGAGGAGTGACAAAACTCCAGTTCTTTGCCTGATGTAATTTTCGGGGGAATGTTTGGCTACAATGAGATTTCCAAGATGCAGCTGGATTTTTTTTCCCTCATGTAGTGGAACAGACCAGCTTGGTACAAATGCTCTCGTGGCTTTCTTTGCTTTATTTCTGCAGCATTAATTTCCCTCTTGGAGAATCACCAAAGTGATTTAAGGAGGAAGGGGGGGAGAAAGTATATATGTATATATGTTTGAAGAAAATATGTCAGTATTTGATGTTTTCACAAGGTATCCTACAGTAATTATATTGTATAAAGAGTATAAATATTTAATATAGACATTAATTCTTGAGTGAGGAAACTTGATATATTTTATTGCCTAAATAAATTCATGGTAACTGACCTTGTCTAAACTCTGACAAGTAGTGTCTGAGAAATGATTCTTTGGACCTGCACATCCCAGACTGGAAAAGCTTATCTTAGAATACATTATTTTAAGCTTATTTTCAATTTGGAATAAGAATTAATATACTGAGTATATTTTCATTTCATTGTCGCTGTGCTAGATAAATATAAAATATTCTTTCTTATCCTGAATACTCTTTTCTAGCCATTCACATTTAATGTTTTAATGGCCTGCTGACCCTCCTTGCTCAGAACTGGAGACTGAGAAAATGCTCTCAGACTATTTTTCATTAAGTGGCTGTAGATTTATTTAAATTGATTGAAAGTCATATCTAATTACAGGTAATCATAAAGCAAATGATGATAAGGAAAAGGTAGAGTTTAGCTGAACTATCAATCATTCTTTTTTAGTGCATTCTAATTAAATTACCAACTGTTCTTACAGAAAAAAGTACTTTGTAATAGGCATAAATATCGATTACATTGCATGTTTGTTTACCTGGTTTTGTCTCTGTATTTCTCTGGTTTTATATGCCTAAACCACTTTACTGAGTGCTGTGGTACTTAAAGGCAATGTAGTGGGGCTACTGGGAAATTAAAACCCACTAAATATTTAATATGTTAATTGTACTCTTTAATCTCAAAAGAATTTGGAAATGTCTGTCTCATTTGAGCTGATTATTTACTGAATACAAGTAGAAAGCTTGGAACATGTAATTATGCACTGTCATGGTGAAGCAAATTGCCAGTATTTTAAGAGATTTTATGTTTTCTGTAGCATTATTGCTGTCAGTTATTAAAGCAAATAGAAAGAACCCTCCCCAGGAATTAACAACACCTCAAGTCCCTCCCAAAAAACACCCAAACAATAAAACAACAAAAAAGCCCAAATAAACAAAGAAACAAAAAATCTCCTCAACAAATTTGTTCAAATGCCCACGTTAATGTTTTGCTGCTGGAAGAGATCATGGGTGGTAATTGATTGTACTGTATGGCCCCCAAGAACTTCATGGTAAATATTTTATTGAATAAAGCTTTGTATTACAAAGGGACTATTCGGGTTGTAATTATCAAGCTGAAATCAATATCACTTCCCCAGCTATGTGTAGGGATATTCTTAAATACAAGAGTATAATCGATAAACAACCGGACATTTTCCATTTTCAGTAATTAACTCTATCCAGGAGTTTTTCAAGGGACCTTCTTCATTCTGGGCTATTAATAAGAGTTCTACTTGTGCCCCTCAGTGTTACTAGATGGAGCTAAAAAGCCTGGACAAGATGATGTTTGGGCTTTGAGCACATTCAGTCTTCTACTGCCCCTCTCTCTCTTCCTTGGGTGGCCAATGTGTCATCACTGGAATGGAGCTGTTAGTTTTCCTTTTCAAAAAGATAAATATCAAACGAGGGTTTTGGACAGCAACTGGAGAACCTTCTCCTGTACTTTGAGAGAAAGCCCTGTTTATGAATGATCCCACTGCAGATCAAGTTTATTAACCTCTGGGGCTGCTGAAAGCACAAAATGTTTGAGTATGTGCTTTGTGCAGATTAGGTAACACACCCTCCTAAGCATTAATTTTGGTGGTGTTCTGGGAGTGACTGTTCAAAAGGTTAAGACACAGCCACTTTATGATATTGAAGTCAACAATATATACCCACTTTAATTTCACTGTGTCAGCAGGTCTGACTTCTGAAGAATTTTATAAGTGTTGCTGCATCTCCTTCCAGCACAGTCTAAAACCTTGAGTAAAGCAGGAGCTGCTGGGTAGTTGGGGAAATCAATCTCATCCTGTCTGAACAACAAATCAGCCTCTTCCATACAGTGTTGTCTCCAATTCCCTGCTGCCTTGATGCCCTTCCAGTTGGTTATTTCATCTTTGTCCATGTCCTTCCTGCATGAGGGAATGGAAGCTGGATATGGTGCTCCAGAGGTGTCTCCCAGGTGCTGCCTACAGACAATAATGAATCCCTTGACTTTCTGGCCATCCTGTAACCAGTTATCCTACTTTCATTTATTACTTTTTCCTAAAAGGAAAGAAAGACAGCAAAAAGGGCTCCAGCTGGATGCAAGGATGAGGCAGTTTTCGCTTCCCATCAGCATAATCAAGACTTAAACAGGTTTAAACCATCTATGTTGTAATAGCCTCGTGTTCTTGATGAATAGGCACAGCAGGATGTCTTTTCTGCCTTGATAAAGGGTGCAGCTGTTATCATTATTGGTGTGATTGTTTAAGAACTAAATTGAAAACTTGCCTTCATTTTAGATTCTAAGCAAAGGATACATCAATGCTGGAGATATCTTATTTAAAAACAGTAGTTGTAAATATTCTGTTACAAGGCAACTGAAAGTAATAATTCCTTTGAACTTTATATCAGCAAATGTTGCCATTGTTCTGATTGCTTTGTTTTAATCAGAATTTGTTTTAGAGTGAACAAGTGTGAAATTGTTGTTTTGAAAGATGAAAAGTTCTGTGGTAGACTTACATTCAACAAAAATGGTATTTCTTGCATAAGAAGTTACAGGTAATCCATATGTTGTCTTTGAACCTGGAAGGAAATTGTTATTTCTCAGAATAAGCTCACTTTGCTTCCAGGAATGGCAAAATAAATAGCTAAAACAGGAAAAAAAAATCTTTAGGAAGTAGTCTGTCTTTAAAAATAATTTATAAATACAGGTATTAAAACTCTGTTTTGTTTTTTGTTTTAAGAGTTAGCATAAATACATTCCTCTGAATATAGGTTATATATAACCCAGGTGACCCATCTGTTGAGGAACCTGCAGAGGTGTGAGTTTTGTCATGGCCTGTGCTAAACATGTTCTTTGTGTTCCCGTTTGTATGGAGGAGAATTCCTGCCTCCGAGGCACTCAGGCTGCTTCCCAAGAGCCAGGTTCCCAGCTGCTGGCCCACCTGGCATATCAAACTCTAGATCAAGTGCTCTGGATGGGTTTTTGGGAGAACTGTGCTGTGTTTGTCCACAACATGGAGGCCCTGGGGGTGTGAGGAGGGTGTGAAGGCAGAGCCGGTGTCGGGTGGATCTGTGTCAGTCACACCTGTTTGGTGGCTCCAGAATTGGGACTGTGTGCAAGGAAATCCTAAGGAAAGGGTGAAAACTGGGTGCTTCCCAGCATTGTCTTTGTTTTTCAGACAGCACTGGTGTAGTCAGGGAACATGATTCTGGTTAAAGACTGTATTGGAGTTATTTTATTGCTGAGTTAGTTGAATAAATCTTAATACAATTTACCCCATCCCTTAATGAAGTTTTAAACATCCTTATGAGTCGTTCCGTTACCTGTACAGCCATCTTCTAAGGATGTGCTTAATTGAATTTATGTCAGATGGGATTTAAAACTTTCATAATATATGCAGAGTAAGTGTAATAGGTTTTGCTTTGGAATATGATAACCAAGGGACATTTTAATTTCTCAAGATAACCCAGCGTATATAATATTTCTGTCTCCAACTGATGATAGAATCTTCAGTTCCTCTCTCTTTCCCCAACCAAGAAAAAAGATGAGAAGAACTGAAAATGAGTATTTTGCAGTGGATACTCCTATTTACATATATTTCCTGCATATAGGAGCATAAAGTTTAGAAATGTCTAGGCAAGCAGGATGCTTGCAGAAATAAATACAGTAAATGCTTTTTAATGGCTTAACATAAATCTGGTGTACCTGACTCAGTACTGTAGTGTCCACAGTTCTTTTGCATGAATTTTAAATTTGTGGTTACTTTGGGAATGAGACAGAATTCTATTGGTGTTCTTTGGGATACAGAAATAAGTTATTCTTTCTAATCAGCATTGCTGGAAGCAGCAGAACAAGATAACAAAAAGAACTCCTGGTGTTTTTAAAGCATTTTCAGCCTTCGAGGTTGTTCCTAAAATAATAGGAGATTTCTCTTGAAACTAACGATTTTTCCTTTCAGATTTAAGACGTCCTCATAGAATTTGGCAATGACAAGTGGAATTCACAGCAAACCCTGACATTTGTGTAGACAAGGCAGATGGAAAGAGGATTTTAAACAGATCTATTCTTATCTTTGGTATTATCTATTAATAACTTGTGCCCCATCCTTTTGGGTGGTGGGATGGAGTTAATTTTCTTCATAGTCGCCCATATGGTGCCCTGTTTTGAATTTGTGACTGAAATGGTGTCGATAACCCACCAATGTTTTGGCTGTTGCTGAGCAGTGTCCAGGCTTTTTTTTTTTTTCTTCCTCTGCAGCCTGGGGATGCAGTCAGGCAGCTGATCCAAAGGGATACTCCATCCCCTAAAACATCAGGCACAGCAACAACACCCACCCAGTCCTGAGGAAAAAACTCTGAGGGGGGTTTTGTCTTCCAAGGTGGCTGTTGTTGCTTAGAGACTGGGGGGCATCAGTGGGAGGTGGCGAGTGGTTGTCTTTGCATCACTTGTTTGTTCCCTCTCCCTCTTCCCCTCACTTATTAAACCACCTTTATCCCCACTCTGAGAAAACCAGAATTTTCTCACTTGTGCTACATTCTTTCCTTCATCCTGTTGTTGGGGGGAGTGAACAAGTGGCTGTGTGGGTGCTCAGCTGCTGCCTGGGGCCACCCTGCCAGGGAGGGTCACTCCATAACCTACAGGAAGAACAGGGAGGAGGGAAGAAGTACTCTTTGATATTTTTTTTTTCTTTTTTTTTTTACAGACAAAATAAGTAACCATCAGAGATATGTGGACCACTTTCTAGTTTGCTGGAGATGCACAGGTCTGAGAACTGGCAGCATTTTGTTCAAAACAGAAATGTGTGTCTTGGACTCTTTTTGATAAGCTTTAAGATCTTGCACTTGTCCTAGGGAAGTAGGGTTTAGTTTGAGTTACTTGGTTATCCTAGGAAGTAGGTGTAGATACCATAATTCCAGTTTATAGGACAGATAAAAAAACTGACCCTAGATGTTATGGGTATTTATCATTAGTAATATTAGTGTTCAAACAAAATGTGTGTAAGGCTTTTTTACTGTGAAGACACTTGGGTTATTTCTATGATGTTAAAATGCCCAACGTGGTTTTGGTACTTGTATTCTGCTGTTGATCAGTGCTTTGTATTGTTTCTCTCTGTTAAGAGGTAGGTAAATATCTCTAAATCAAAAGCTTGGTGCTGAGCTTATTGATCTTTGGGAAGCCTTTGATTCCTGACAAAGGAATCTTTCTAGTTACAATGTTTGAAGGAAAAATGAAAGCGAATGTGTCTCATCATGCAGCTCAGACAAGGTAGTGACCATTAAGAATTAATTTTAACTTCTTAACCAGAATGGTTAATGAATAAATAAAGATGGTAGTTTCTTTCTATTTTGATCCACCAGAAAACCTGCACTTAATACACAATATTGTAAACATCAGAAATTCCAGGTTAAGTATTTTATGCATTATATGGGTTACTGTTTCTCATTGATTCTTACTGACTTTCAGACTGTTGGCCTTGCATGCTGAATTACTTAGTCTTTATGTAAGAATGCATAGTCAAACTTGAGTGGCTATTATTATTTTCATACAAAATAGGAATAATAGGCTTGATAACCTTATATTTTATATGTTGGTATAAGCCTATTGTTACAACTTGTAACAACACGTAACTGATCTCATTTGTGTAGGGCTTAGCGGTAAGTCATGAGAATATTTGTTATATTAAAAAGAGAAAAAACCATCCTCACTGTTTATGAATGTGTATGTGTTCCAGAAGTACGTAATTTATCAAGGAGACTCAGGCATTATTTAGCATCTTTATGAATGATGAGGAAGAAATGTGGTGACATCGGAGGCAGTTGAGACTTTTGCGCAGTTCCGGGCTGGGGGTGATACTGAAGTGAGAAGGAATTGCTTCATCCTGCACTCCTGTGGTTTGTCTTGCACATGTAGTAATTGTTGGTATAGAGAGTGAATGAGCTGTTCCAGATAAAATAATAGTGTTATAACAGCAGCCAGGCACGTGGACATTGCTGAGAGCTGAGAGTCCCTGCTCACAGAAAGTGTCAGACACGGTCTGAGAGCAGCCTGACCTGTGGTCAAACTCTTCTGGCAGTGGGATGTTCACCACAGGTTTTGCTTTTGACAGATTTACAGGTTAACAAATGTTAACTTCAAATGGGCAGGAGGGATCCAAGTTGGTGTAGATGAATTATTTGGCAGTTTCATGGGGCTGTCATGACCGTGATCCAGGGGTTGAGTAATTTTTACTCACCTTGTTTTCTGTAATGCATGTTGATGTGACAAGATGATATTACAGCTGAACTCTTAAAAATATTTTGATTGTTTGAGCAAAACTTGAAAGGAAGTAGTTGGAGAGTCAAACTACTGTCAAATTGGTTGTAGTGTGTACAACAAACCAGTGTAAGTATTTCAAAAACTCAGGTTATCATGTTTGACATGGCTGGAAAAATTTTAAAACAGAACATTATGGAAAAACTCCAGAGTTCCCTTCTTTTGTTGCCTGCCTAAAATCACGGCAGAGAATTTTCCTAGGGGAGAATGGTAAATTCCACTACTGGAATTTATACTATTTAGCTATTTTATGCTTCCTTTCTTTGACTTACATTATGCATTCCTGATTTATTTATTTGTGCTCATCTGAGGAGTGCTGTGAGCTGACAACTGACTCAGCAGGAATAGGATCACAATAATCAGAGTAATTTAGCAAAATACTTTTTTTTGCTGTTGTTTTGTTTTTCACCATAAATAAACCAGGTTAATCTAAGGGAAAAACATGTGAGTCATCAGCTTGGAGTTTGCTCACTGGCTGCCTGTCACCCGCTTTCTCAAGTGTATTTCTCTGTGCCTCTTTCAAGGATTTTTTTTTTAGATCTCTTCCTTTGTTGTGCTGGTGGTCAGGGCAACATCTCATTTCCATTCAGTTGACAGTGGCCCCAGCACCTGCCACAAGTACCAGAAGTTAAATCAAGCTCAGGCCCTGGGAGATGGTAACTCAAGTCTTTGTGTTTTGTGAAGGGGAGATGAGCACTGGGAGGTGTTATCAGGAGATAATGTTTATATGTTGAAATAACACAGTGACAGCTCCTGGTTTCTCCTCCCCTTTCCCCCAGCCCAGGAAGCCTCAGTGTCCTGGCAGAAGTCTGTGACATCCCTCCCTTCAGGACTTAGTTCCACATTAGAATGCAGGGGGAACACATCAAGCTGGAAAAAACAAGGAACCTTTCCTGTGCTTTTTCTCACTGTCTTAATTGTTGTTTGCTTGTTTGGGGAATTCTCTGAACCTCTGAAAGGTCAGCTGTCCTGTATAAGCCATTCACAACTGCAGCCAGTTTTTTCCCAATCTAGCTAATTTTTTTCCCCTCAGATTTCCTGTGCCCTGTCATGCTTCTCTCTGCTGTGCTCTTGCCCTCTCACACTTGCTGTCTCTTTCTTGCAAGTTGAATTCTCAGCTGAAATGTGGTATAATGAGGTAGATGCTTTCAGTTCTGGGAGAGAAGGAGCTGAGTTGAGTGAGGCTGGTTCATACTGGGCTATGATGAAGTTTTGTGGATTGTGGAGCACAGATGGCACAGGGTGGAGGTGTGCAGTTGGTAGAAAGCACTGGAATGTGGAATGAGGTTGGTCTGCAGAAAACACAGGGAGAATCCAGCATCTGGAAGATACAGGGAGGCACAAGGACATGGATATACTTTATTATTTTAAACCAGCAGGCTCCAGAACCAGAGGGAAGGAGGAATCTCAAAGATTCTGCTCGATGCCACATTAGTTTCTCCAAATTCCAGGGTACCCCAGGGCGACTTCCTTGCCTGTCACACCTCTGGAGCTCACCAGGCTGTCACACAGCAAGTGCTGCACATCCTGCAGCAGCTACAGCTCAGGAACAGGCTTGGGAAGGTAACAGAAATACCAGTCATGTCCTCCCTGAACTTGAGAGCAGTCATTAAGCATCTGTTTTAATTTCTCTGGCATATGAACAAGGATGCAAACTGTCTTGCAGAGATAGTGTTAACATCTAATATTAAGAAATGAACAACAAAATCAACCCTGCAGATGGTACAAGGTTCCTTTTGCTCAAAACATTGGTTAGCCTTGATAAGAACCTTTCAAACACGGAGGCCCTGCTGGTTCCCCTGTGTGTAATGCATGGCCAGGGTGAATTCTGTAAAATACCTCTGAAGACAATGAATATTAGCTTGTTTTTTGTCTTGAGAATAAGGAATAGTTTAGTAGAGAAGCACTGAATCCCCGAAACATGGAGAGGTTTCTTTAAACTGGCTGAATCATAACTTGATTTTTCAGTCTTCCTGGCAGCTTGTGCTCTGTGGCTCATACTTGAGACTGAGTGATATTCCTGTAATGAGGTTAATCTTGCCATTAAAATTAACTGTGAAGCATGATGTTTGCTTTGGGTTTATTCTGAAATGGAGGAAGAGTGTGTCTGGGATGTAAGAGATGTTATAAATAGTAGTTGTGCCATTAATTCTGAATCATCATATACTTTTTTGGATTTCCCTGGTAATACTTAAAAGGAGGGGTTTTATTTAAATCTTTTCCTTCTCATGTCCTCCCCACTCTGTGCCAGCCTTGGTTTTTCCTGAGTTACTAACACAACAGAGTAAAATGCAATGAAACACTCAAAAAAACCCCCACGTTGTGTCCTTGTATCACACTGCAGGCAAGCAAAAAAAAAAAGCTGAGTTCCAGATCCTAAAACCAATACTCTGAAATGGTTTCACAGGCTTTGTCCAGATAAATACACAGAAAATTATATTTAAAGCATCTACAAGTAAGCCCAGGGAGATTCAGAGCCCAGTACCATGAAACATAACTCTTCTGCTCTAGGAGTGGGCAGCTGATGCAGTGAGGAGGTGGAGCCAGCCTGGGTCACCTTCCTTCAGGGCTGTGGTCCCTGCAGCACTCCCAGTCAATAGTGTAGCCAGAAGGGAGACCTGAGCCTCTGGTTAAGCTCCCAGACATAAATCTGGCTGAGTTCTACGGTGACAGTCCAGTTTTGTGAGCATTTTACATGGCTGAGATTCATGGAGAGCACTGCCTTGATGGTCAAAGCTTTCCTGAGCAGTGGAGTGAAGGGAGGGACTGCTCTTTTACAGTTCTTGAGGTAAGCTTAGGAAGTTTCATTTAAGACTTTTTTTTTTTAACTTCAGGATTGATGTAAAGAACTGCAACCTCATCAAGTACATTTTGGCCTATATATAAAATAGTCTAAAATTCCCAGTTATTCTTAGTACCCACTTTGCTTTGTCTTGATTTGGAAGCCACAGTACAGAGTTTCAAGGAAATCTTTCAGGGATCCCCTAGAGCTGTCTCCTCCCATCTATCAGTTTAAATGGTGAAAAGTACTTGTGCTCATAATTTAGGTATTATTTTAGTGCTTTAGAAGTATTTCTGGTGTTTCAATGAAAACTTGCTGCTGGGCCCTTCCAAGTACCTCCAAACAAAAAGGGTGGTAGGGGCAAGAGGCTGGAAGTTCTCTGGTAAGACTGCAGAGATTGTTGTGCTCATCTTGAGGGTTTAAGGTCACCTTTCATCACAACAGAGCTCTAGAATAAAGCATAGGCAGGTATGTTGTGTGAACTCACTTTGGGGAAAAGAATGATGTAAAAAAGATGAAAATACAAATGGTTTTAGTTAAGGAATAAACATGTAATAACATACTCAGTGCAGGGAAAGCTAATGAGCTGCTTGAAGATACCTCAATGTCATTTGTTTCGTTGGCCCCATCTGAAGGGCAGGGGCTCATTCTCACATTCCACACGCCTGGCTGTGCTGCACCACTTCCCTTGTTCCGTCTGGAAATGATGTTTCTGTAGCAGAAGGTTTTGGCAGTTGGCCACGTTCGGTTCAACTTCATGGCACAGGCAGGATTGATTCAGAATCACTGCGTGTGACCAGGCCCTCGGTGCAGCACAGTCACCGTTGGCTTGGGAAGTTGGAGATCCATAGAAAATGATGACACAAGTGTTGCATAAAAGCTCACACTGAAATCCGGGGTGGAAACGTAGGTAAACAGCACCTGTGAGCCTCCTAAGGACAAATGGCAGTGAAAAGTGTGGGGGATAATGGAGGGAGGAGGGATAAGATCCATTCAGACTCTAATAGTCCATATGTGATTAGAATTAGTTCGTTAGATTCCCATTATACTACAAAAAGACAGTTTTAATTGATTCTTATGGAGCACTGTATATTTTTTGTTAATTGTTTATATTAAATGCATAGTGAGGTTAATCATCTGCTTAGTTGATTTCTTAATATCCTGAGGGATTTTTGCTGTTGTTCTTTAAATATTTGTTTAAGCAGTAGCGCTACAAATAAGAAACAAAAGGCATTTTGTCTTGAGCAGGAACAGTTCAACGATTTGAATTTCGCATGTTTCTTGTTCTTTCCCAGCAGTTGTTGCTTTCATTAACACAGTTCCTTATTTTAGAGAAATTAGTGCCAAATACAGTGAAATTCCACAGTTGTTGGTTAACTCCAGGGTAGTGGAGTTAAACAAACAAGCAGAAAAAACCCCCAAACCAAGAAAGCCTCAAAGTTAATAGTCAAGATTTCTTTTTTTTTCCATCTCCATTGACCTTTTTGAAGGTTTTTATCCTCTGTTCTGCTGCCTGATTACTTAGGGATTCACTGAGCACTTCCCTTGAAGGCCATTCTTTCTGCTGGCCATTGGCATGAAAATGCAGCTGCCTGAGAGAGACCTCTTTGATCTTCAGAGAGCTTTGTAAAGATAGATTAAAAGGAAAGCCATCAGGCATTTTTTTCCCAATGCAAATACTGTCTATGATTCCAAGTCAGATAGTTCGGGGGGGTTTGGTTGGTTTGGGATTTGGAGCTGTGATCATAGCTTTTTGTTTTTTAACAAAACCTGAAAATGCATGAATGTGTATTGTACCCTTTGGAAAGAAAGACAAACAAAGAAACCCAAACCAGCTCTCTGTAAAACGTTGTATGTTCATTAAAATCCAGTGGGATGATGAATCTAGTACCCTCTGGACAAAATTATGTTTCAAGAGACTTACAAGGGCCTTGATTCCAATAAAGTAATTGCAACAAAATAAGTCTCTAAGTATGTTTTACTTTATATTGAGATGCTGATGTTCACATAAATCAAAATTTACTCTTGCAAGTTAAAAAGATTCTGCTGTGCTTACAAATGATGTTACAATCCAAAACATTTAAATGATACATTAATTTGCAGCACACAAAATTGTGTTTGTTTGTTCTTCGAGACCACATATTTGTATTAAGATTCCAAATAATGTGTTCCTGTTTTAGACTCCTGAAATCAGTCACAATGAGATCACCATATCAGTTGTTACTCAGTGTCAGAAACATGAATTAATCCACCTGCTCCTTGAGTGTAAAGACAGGTAGAAGAACTTTGATTAAGGTTTACCCAGAGGGACGGGTTAAGATTCTACAAAATCAGTTTGGCCACTTACAGACCTTTTCATTTGATCCAGTTATCCTCTGAGTCTTTATGTATCAGTTGGAGTTTCCTCATCTTCCCACAGAACACCTTAAGCTATGGGCTGTTTTAGTTGGTGACAAAATAGTCTCACACTCTACAGGCTGTTTTTTTGGCAAGACCCACTTTCCTGCTGTGCATTTACCATTTTTGGCTCGGTGGCATCTCTGCTAAATGTGGTGCAATTGAACAGGAACAGCCCTGGTAGAGCTCCTGAGGAAGATAAATATCACTCAAAGATATTAGGTTTTGTCTTTCTGCTTCTAAACCATATCTGTGGAGTTTTAAAATTTTCTCCATTTGTTTTTCTGATGAAACCAATGTAATTTAATCAGTGAAATTTATCAACTCATTAATCAGTCCCTCCAAATCAGAAATAACTCACACCACTGATTTCAGCACTAACTTCAGGGTGCACTGGTAAAACGTTTTCCATTTTGAGGAACAGCTACTGAGATTTTGAGAAGGAAATATTTTTATAACAATAGCTGTATTTTGCTTTCATTTCTCTGATAGTGTTATAATATAATTGCAAGTTAGAGAAATCTGATGATCCTTTCTCACTAAAAGGAGGTTTTATTACTTGTGGTGTATTACAGGGTTTATTGTCCTTAGTGTTACTAATTAGTTAACCCAACTGTTTTGATTTTTGTGTATAAGTGCTTACTAATTATTTTATCATGAGAAAAATGAGTGGGGTCCAAGTGCCCTATTAATTCATTTCAGCCTGAAATTTTTTTTTTATAATTAGTATGGCAAGAGGAATGAGTGAAATTAGCTACTAATGAGAAGATAAGCATAGTAATCTTCTTGTGATATAAAACTGTGATTGTCAGTAGGTCATAATAGGAACCCAGAGTGTATTTCATGGGACCTTGGTTCTTCCTGTGAAATCATTAACATGATCTGATATCGTAAATTGGGTTATTTCACACCTGTATTTCCATCCCTGACTGCTAACCCTCCAGCCACAGATACTGATAAGTTTTTGCTAATTAGAGAGTCATTAATGAAGTAAAGAATATGAGCAATCAATTATGGCTTGTTTTAGTAATCCAAACAAAAACTTAATTGCATAAATTTGTCATGTACTTTCAAGTTTTGACAGTATATTTGTGAAACATGGCAAGAATGTCAACACTCTGTAAGTAGCAGGTGTGACCCAGACAAGTTTTTCTCGTGTTCAGTTGCAAATTGCTTGACTGGTGATACACAGTGATGGATTAATGGCTTATTAAAATCCTCTTCCCTCCGTAAACAAGAACTTCACATTTCCTAGTCTGGTTCATTCTAATTGCAGCCTTTAGATGGTGAGGTTTATGACAAATAACTTATGCTTTGGTGTTTGGTTTGGGGTTTTTTTAATCATCCTATGAATTTACATCTTAAACCAGTACTGGGTGAACAAAGTTAAGCATTTCCTCGCCCCCTTGCTTCAAATTGGAACATGTTTTTATATGTAAAAACTGCACTTCTTGTGGTTTCTTGCTCTTTTTCTGCCGAGCTCTCTGTGGTAAAATAAGGTTTCATGCAGATTACCTCTTATTTACATTTCTTTGCCTTTCCTCATGTTAAAAAATAATAATAATAAAAGTTACCATTCCAAGAAATGGAAGGGAGATCAATTATTTTTCGCTCTATTAGCTGTGCAGTGGTAACTCTGCTGCAATGTTCCTGTGCAAATAAGGCTCGGGAATTTCTCCTGGGAAGGTCGGCAGCGGGATTTCTTCATGGTGCACTTCACTTCCACCAAAGCCACTGGGAGCTGGTGAAGCGTGTGGCTGCTCACATTTAATATAAAGTAGGAGAAACATTGTGGGTGGGTAGGACTGTGTTCAGGATGCAGGTTTTTTTCTGGAGCAGCCATGGAAAAGAGCTCCAAAATCCAGCAGGGCAGGGCAGCCGCAGGGGTCGGTGCAGGGGCTGTTTGAAGGAAGTGTAGCAGGGGTTTGTGGCCAGGACAGGTTGCACAGTGCAGTGTTGTGATCCACATACTCTGTGTGCTCTCAGACCGTCAGATTCAGCCCACTCTTATGCCAAAGTATTAATACACCAACCCCCTCAAATTAAAATAACCTTTCTGATGAATAAACATGACGTGGGAGAAGGTCACTGGGAAGATATTGCTTGATATTAAGTTGGATGAATTTGTAATTGCGGTTTTCCCATTTATCTTGGAGGTAAAAATGACTAACTTTTGTATCATTATGAATAAGTGTGACTGATGTGAGTACACTCAGGGATTCTAAGAAGAACTTGTAACTTTTTTTCCATTTCTCAGAACTTTGGGGATATCTAGGTGTGCAGTCTCAAATGCATGTCAACATTTTTTCTCTATTAAGTTCTTCTGCCTTGATTTGGATGCTTAAAAGGATTGCACTGAGGGCATAGGTAGATAAATATAACAATTATTTTGAGGTCGTGATGTACTGCTATAACTACCAACATCTGGAAGGGATTTATACAGCATGACAACACTGTACTGTAGTGGATTTATTAACCTTACTTTTGTTACTAACTGATTAAGACACAGGGGAGGGAGATGTTCTTCTCGTTGCACAGTCATTTTTCAGAGCAGGAATTCACACTAAATAGCTCAGGTAAGAAGGAGACAGCTTGTTCTGAAGCGAATGCCCAGAGCTGTCATAGGATGTCGGTGGTGTCCTTGAGAAAATGTCTGATGCATCAGTCCTTCAAAAAAAAAAACCACAACCCTCTTTCTAAATAGCTCTGTGTGTTTTGTGTCTGCAAAGGACCAGCACTGGAACCCCTGGCAGAAGCTGGTTGTTTTGGGGGGTTGTTTTGGTCAAAGATCTGGTAGATGTGCTTTCTGTTAAAAAAAAAAAATTGTGTAATTTCTACATTGTCCTGATTTGCTTGAAGAAACAGATTTTGAAAATTGCTATCTAAATATAGTCTTTTGCTAAGCATTCCATAATTGGAGGATTTTTGATTTTTGAAAATAAATGTTTTTAAATAAAAGGTAGGGAAAATGCTAGAAAAGCAACTTTATTTTTAATGAAGCCATATGAATTATTTACTTAATAAGTATAAGGTGATGAAGATGATGAAGGGGTATTAAGCTGTGAATACTTGAAGTTTGACACTGCTTTGTCTTTTAGCCAGAGATGCACAACAGGAGTTTGGGCAAATGTAAAAAGTCATAAAATATTTTCTTACATGAATATGCTAAGTGGGAAATTTGAAAAACATTCTTAAGGCCAATTATATCCATTGGGTATGAAGCAACAAACAGATAAAGACCTAATTGCTGGGTGGTTTCCTGTAAATGGCATTATTTATTTATTTGTATTGAAGGAATAATCAAGAATTATAGATGATGCATTTCCTTCTTGTTTGTATTTTTTTCTTCCAA
Organism: Pachyramphus minor; assembly: GCA_013397135.1. NCBI lineage: Eukaryota > Metazoa > Chordata > Aves > Passeriformes > Tyrannidae > Pachyramphus > Pachyramphus minor. The sequence continues at coordinate 2,843,316 of VYXB01003697.1, forward strand.
TATTTGGGTTTAGGCTCCAATTAGCTGTGAAATCTGCCTTCAGTGAAATTACCACAAGTGTAGAGTGGGTTTGTCAGCAACTGCTTAATTCTGTAGCTGCTGGGCTGCCTCAGCCAAGCAACTGAGCCCCTAAATGTCTCTTAAAGGGGCTGGGAATAATTTAGGTTAATATTTCTCATCATCAACTAACAATTAGAGGAAGGAATAATGTTGACTTTCCCCCATTCCCCCTTATCTTTCAGAGTTCAGCTGTCTGTCTTGCTGAGGTGTTTAAAGGTGTTTGTGCTTTCTTGGGTTGTCACATCCCAGTGTGACAATGAGTATTGTATCCCTGTTTCTATAGTCTGCTTCTTTGCCTGGTTGGGTCTAAGGATATTATTATGGGTTGTCTTGTTTTCTCTGCCTCTTGTAGATCATATTTTTAGGCTCTAATTTGTTTGTTCCTAAACACCAACAGAATTGACGGGCCCTTATCCCCAGAGAGAATAAATATCTCTGTGCCATTAAGGGTCCCTATTGCATTTGTCAAGCTCCACACCCCAATTATGGGCTGACATCCCACTCTCCCAGAAAGGAAACCACTCAGAAGAGCTGCTGCTGTTGAAAACCCATCCTATAAAAAACCCCCATAGGGATAGGAAGGTCTTCCAAAGCTGGCAGACCCAAAATTTTAACTGCCAGCCAGTCAAGAAATATCACAGTTGTTGTCTGCAGATTGAGGCAGAGCACAGCAGTATTTAAGGCAAGGCTGGGCAGTATATCTTTCAATAATCCTTTGTTGAAGCTGCAGAGCTGATTGATGAGTAAATATGACAAGGTGAGTGTCAAAGACGTCCCGTGTGTTCAGTTTACCAAATACAAATGGAAGGTGAGATAAGGATGTGCCCATGGCACAAGTGGGATCTGACTGAGGCATCACAGCCTCGAAAGCCTCTATAGGCCCAATTTTAATGTAGCTGATTTCAAACAGCCCCATTTAGCCATGAACAGCTTTAGCAGCCCAATATTCTGCATAAGGGAGCCACCAGAGCTCTTCATCCAGTTCTTTCAGGTTTTTCCGAGTGGTAGCAGCTCGGTGCTCCTGGGGGGATGCTGTGACTGGTTCCACTGTGGCACCAACACACCCTGTGCTGCCAATGTCCTTGGCATTCCACTTGCAGCTTGGAAATCACCTCTTGCACTGCAGAACTGAGAGGCAGAGGTGGAGGAGCCCCTTCAACAGAGTGTTCTCACCAGATGTGTTCTGCATCAAGAGTGCTTCAGATTTTCTGACTGGGATCAAGCTGCTTGTCCTGTCCCATAACCCTTCTGAAGTGTCCAGATCCCATGATTGAAGTTGCTGGTTTATCAAGCAGTGTTTCAGGATTACAGGAGGTATCCTGAATGTAAGGGAATAAGCTTATTGACTCTGGAAAATACTTGGATTTGGTTTTCATTTCTGCCTCTCCTGCACATCTTATGCACCCCAACCTCTCCATTTAATAAAAGTTGAATTATCTTTCTAGTATGAACCTCATCTCCCCAGCTGTGAATGATTACTAAAACAGTTTTCTTTGTTCAAGTAACACAGAAAATATTCATTTTTTTCTGAAATTCTTGCTTCACTTCTCTTCCTGGGGAGACAACTATATTAGGAAAGCAACTCAGAAAAGAATAGCATTTCCCCTTTGGAAAGATCTTTGTGGTTGGTACCTACTGAGGAGCTAAAATACTTTTAAGATTTTTTTTTCCAAGCATAAACTGGAGCAAAACATATTTCTGTCTCTTAGTGTGTCTAGTACTTAATATCCTCTAACCATTACATGGACTGAGATTGTTACTTGAAACTCTTCCTTGGGGGTCAAAATTTAACACTCATATGTTATTATTCCTTTTTTTAACATTCAGAAATGGGAGATCAAAGAAAACAAAATCTGTTTTGTTTAGGGCCAGTGGAACTAGAAAAATTTTATCTTTATCTGTGCTTTATGTTGCATTAATGATTAATGGAAGCATTAAGTGAAGTAATAAGTTGGTATGTATACTTACCAAATTATAAATTAGATATTTTGTTTCTGGAGTAATAGGACAGAGGGTTAAATTGAAACTTTATCAAAACCAGCTTAAATCAGTGGCCAGAATTGTATGAACCAGAACCTTCATTTGGTAATAAAAATCAGCATGAAATGTGTTCTTCATGTTTTCAGGTCTTAAGGACACTTCATGTGTGTCAGGGACGAGCAAGTCCCTGGTGCTCTGTGCAGGAGACCTTTGCTGTGAGGAGCCCTCAGCACACCCTCCACTCAGTTTAGACTTGAGTTTACATTTTAAAGCTGGAAAATTAAAAGCAAACCTTTCTACTGAATTTAGCAACACAGTTGTATATTCTGATGTAGTTTTCCTAAATTCCTCCAAGTGGGTTTTATGCTCCCTGTGTTTTCAGTGCTTTCCTGTGATGTTTGCCTGTGCTTAGAGGGTGATGGTGGGGAGACTCTGTTTTTGTGTCCTCAGCACTGGTTCATCATCTTCTCTCCCTCTGCCCTGCTTCCATGAAAACTGCTGAGGCTCACCTGTTAATTTAATGGATGTGTGGAAGCTCTTCAGCAGTTGTAAATTTAGAAGGATATATGGAAAGTATTTAGTTCATTTAAAGATGGTAGATTGAGATAGAAATGTGAATACAGCATGAATAAAATGGTATAGGCACAGTAATGCCTTAGAAGGTGTCCTGTTGACTGTAAGAGAGCCCAAATACTTTCTGGTTGACTTGGATGACTTTTCTTCATTACTTCAGATATTTTAAGCTGCTTGAAGTCAGTGGAATGAAAAACACCAAAGGTCTAGTTCAGCAACAGATTATTTTGCAGAAAAATGGGCAGCTTTCTAAAGTTTAACCAAAGCGTTGCTATAATTCTGTCAAACAAGTCAAAAAAAGATGCATAAGTCTCTTATCATTTTAGTAGGTGAAATGTAGAGGAAATGTTCTCACTAATAAGTGGAGATTTGCTTGTCCAGGGAATCAAAAACTGTCTTACTGGTATTATTCTGCTGGGAGCTCCAAGCTAAACCCTCAGAATGCATTTTCCTGAAGAACACACTATTCTTGTTGTCAAGGAAGAAACCAACTGAACAGAGAATAACATTTAAACAATGATTGAGACTTTGAGCTTGGGACTTACAATGAGCACCTTTCCTAGCTCACCTGCTGCTCTAAAACTCTCTAGTTTGCATGTCCTAAAGCTTAACAGTATGTTTTACTACTAATTATGAATCTAATAAGTTTTGTAGTGCCTGAGAATTTGAGATGTTTTGTATTGCAAACACATTCGATATTGAAGGTGCCAACTCTGCTGTTAAACCCGTGCAGTTCAATAAATGTGGCAACTGGGAGCACACAGGAAACTTTCTCTATTAGCTGGAAATATTAATGAGTTTTTAAAGTGTTATTATACCCATTTACTTCTCAAGTGTGGCTCTAATTTTGTTGATGTTTGGTGAGAATGTTTATTAATGTCAGAGGGTGTATGGTCATAATTCTTTTGTTTTCATCGTTTCTTTTGTTCTTTGCAACAATGGCTTAAAGAACATGAGTGGAAAACAATTTTATGGAGTAATTTACTGTATGTAAATTATGGACTAAGTGTCCCATTCAAACAATCTTTGAATATTTTACAGTGTTTCTGTGGTAAATTATTTATTAGCACTCAAGCTATTAGCACAGAGCTACTAATTCTAAACCACATCTTAGGGAAAAAAAACCCAGATTCATAAGTTTCTTTTCGGTTGAGTCATGTAAGTTCTGCTATTTTTAATTATTGTATTAGGGAAACAAAGTTAAGACTCTTAGGAAAGCAAAGTAAGACCCTGAGGCTATCACAAAAAAAGAAAAAGGGAAAAGAATCACAGATTTCGATCTGCTGTACTTTGGTTCTTATAACAAAACCTGACACTTAAACACCAAAGAAAACAACTGGGTATTTTCAGACCTTCTTTGAAGACAGTTTGGTTTAGTTACTTGGGTTTAAAAGTGTTTAACTTTGTCTTAATTTTTTTTCCTCACAGTGATGCTGTGTCTCACCATCTATATAGTAGCAGGAATGATAAAAGTAATAGAGTTTGGTAATCACAGCTATTCTGGAGTGAGTTTCTGGAGCGAGTTTCTGGAGCAGCAGGAGAGATGATTTTACAAGTGGCTGTACAATACCAGTTATGATAGAGCAGGAACTTGCAATTTCTGGCCCCTTCAAAGAGATGACATTTAATTATGGTAATAGCTTTACTGATAGCTGATACACAGTATGGTGTGCATTAAAATTATACTGTCTGTGAGAAATTACAGCCAAATGTTGTTGGAAAATAAAAGGAAAGAAAACACCACCCCACGGGGGAAAAATTGTCAGCGAATCCTCTTTGACTAGAGGGGTAATACAGCAGTTTTATTTCCTGTAGCCCTCTGCAGAGGTGGTAAAAAGATAATTTGGCAAACGCTGTCAAACGTGGTAACCTCATGTAATTCCTGGAGTGCACGTCCTAATCCCTGGTGCTCTGCCCTGGGATGGCCGGGCTGTGCCGCCTTCGGAGCCGCTTCCCCGCTGACAGATGCAGTGACCTTATCACACAGACAGCTCTATCCAGCCTGACAGCCCGGCCATCTGCCTCCCATTGATCATAATTGATTTAAAGAAAGTGATCCTCCAAAGCTTGGTGCTGGGAGACCCCACAGCTAAAGAGACGTTTGAGTTGGAGACTTTAACCTTTAGGGTGTTTTGGTTTTTTTTCCCCTCCCGTTTCAGTCTGATTTGTAAAACACAAGCTGAAAAAATGTGTCTTCTGGTGGTAAAATGCTATTGTCTTTCCAGAGCAAAGCTTTGGGTATCTGAGGCAACTTGCATTCCAGAAAGATAAGAGCAGAACTGGAGTTCACCACGGTTGAGAGAGCAAATAACTGTTCACTGGTCCTGAAGAGCCACAGGATCTTTTCAACAATTTTCCAAACAAGAGAAGTATTTTATCCAGTTCTCCAACTGTCATTATTATTGTGTAATTAGTATATGTGTGTGGATATTTCTGTCTACAATCTCACCATTTCTTTTAATATTTCAATAGCTGTAACAAACAGGCACAAATTGGTTGTGTATTCCTGTGTTTTTCTTATTTTTCAAACCAGAAGTAAATATACGTTTTTTTTCAGTTCTAATGGTCTTTATATGTAAGAAATATTTAAGTTCTCTATGATGAGGGTGTGGAGGCCCTGGCACAGGTTGCCCAGAGAAGCTGTGGCTGCCCCATCCCTGGAAGTGTCCAAAGCCAGGTTGGACGGGGCTTGGAGCAACCTGGGCTGGTGGAAGGTGTCCTTGCCCGTGGCAGGGGGTGGGACTGGATGGTCTTTCAGGTCCCTTCCAACCCAAACCATCCTGTGTTTTTTGTCTGAAGCTTTTTACAGCAGAATAACTTAACACTACAGGTTGTTTGTTTTAATAGTGTTTTATGTGTGGTCTCAATGGAAAGATGACAAGAGATGAAATCCTACATCATGTAAATATAAATGTGATGAATTACATATTGTAAGGGGGTCACTAGTCAGCTGTGTAGAGGGAACAGTTCAGGTTGGATGAGGAATGGATGACTCCAGAATGAATGCAAAAAGCAATGAAAGAAGTATTGGTGCCTCCTAGATCCAAGAGGAACCCGGAGTCACAGGGTCCACTGGTACAACTTAGAGTTTGTGTGATCCTTTGCAGATTTGGGAGGCAGGGAGTCTGGGGAGGACCACAATGACAAATCCTGGATGCCTGGCTCCTGGAGTTCCTCTGACTGTCCAGGTCGAATGACTAAGGGCATGCTTTGTGAATTTTAAGTAAGAGTAATTAAGCAAGTATTAATTGTGTGTTATTAGGCTGTGGATGAGTCAGGATGAAGGTGACAATCACAAAGCATGCCCTGTTCTGAAGGTGATGAATCTGAGCGTGCTTGTAACAACCCTGACAGACTCGTGTCCTGAGCTCCAGATGGGCCCTGAAGTGTTAGCAACCACACCCAGGTTAATTCACCAGACCACCACCCCCTTACAAAGATCTCCATGCCCAGAGGTGATTTTATGGGTATCCATTTTTTGGGCTTAATTTTTCAGTCTCCCCCCCAAAAAAGGACAATACAGTCCTTTTATTGCTGCTTCACGTGTTCCTTGGGAGACAGTGACCTGGGAGCCCTCTGCAAACATTGTTTATTTTAACCACTATGCAAAGGGAGTGGATATTCCTAAAGGACATGATTTTGAGGGCTGTCTTGAGGCTTCTCAGGAGCGTAGGCAAAACATATTCGTGCAAAACCAGAAGCTCTCTGCAAGAGGAAAGTGGGTGGTAGGAGGTAGGAGATCTCAGTGAGTGTGAGGAGTCAGGTGGGATATTAAAATGCTGTCAAAAGAAAGAAGAAATGTGGGAAACAAAGAGTCAGGTTGTGAAAACAGTGGGAGCAGAATATTGTACTGCAGATGTCTGTTGGTGTTCAGGGAAGTATCAATTGCTGCCTCTTGCACAGAAGTGCTCAGGGTTTCACTGCCTGAAAATACTGTATTTTCCCCCAAGCAGTTGTTTGCCAAACATCAGTTACCTGGTTTGCCCAGGCCAAAAGTCACCTCTAATCATAATCCTCTTGTACTATATTATAGTTTAAAAAAAAAAAAAGTGTTGATGGTATCAATGTATTTCCAAGAAAATGTTTAGATGTCTGAAATTTTTAAAAGGAGATAACTGGAATCACACACTGTAGTGTCAGTAGGAATGGTAGCAAAGGGGATGGTGTTGGAACAAATGCAGAATAAAACTTGTAAGTAAATATAAAAATAACTGCAAACCTGATTGAACTAGTTTTTAGTTTCTGAGATGGCTTGGATGACTAGAAGAAGATTTATGTAACTTAATTGAAGAAGATTTTAAGAAGAGATTGTTTATAATTTGGAAGGCATAGAATTGATGTTGATACAGAAGCAGACCAGATACCAGACTCCTTTGAAAATCTTCCAATGGTTCAATTTTTGTTTTTCTTTTTGAAATGAAAAAACAAGACCTGAGAAAACAACTGTAGGTAAAGAGGAATGGGGGTACATTCAGATGTCCACTTTGTGAAGGAGGTTATAGGGACCTCCTTGTGGAAATTACTGACATTACTCATTTGTCTGAACAGAGTTAATGAGCACATAGGAAGGCACTTGGATTGGCCTCAGTGGCTGGTAATTGCCTGTACTCAAGGTTCTCTAGTTCTGCAAAGCCTGGAACTAATCCCCCCATGCTGGGACACTTTGTGTTGATGGAGCTGTATCATCAGATGAATCATTAAATTGGCCATTGAAAAAAAAAAGAGTAGGAAAATACATTTGGGTTTAAGTTCTTTTGCAGAAAATTATTCTTAGTCACAGCGAGTGAGTAATTTAAACTGATAAGAGATTCACATATAAAAATGTTTCAGTTTGCCCAAGAGGAAGAGGGTGGAGGTTTCTCCAGACTGGTTTAAAATGTTTGTGTCATGCAGGTTTTTACTGTACAGATGGTACAGAATGAAAAGTTCAAGGACAGATGTATTTTGCTCAAAGAGGCCAAGCAGTCACCAAAAGCAAAGTTAGAAGTTTTGCTCTTCTTTGAAGGAAGAACCACTTACTGGTAACATGCAAGGATGAAGGCATGAAGGTGTTTTGAAGATCTAACAGAATCAAAGTCTGGAAAATAGAGCCCTGAGAAGGTGGTATTTTTCAATTACTGATGATCCAGCTTATGTTTGGCTTGTAAGTCAGATGTTTTCATATTGATAGGCATAACTTCCTGCAGGAGTTTGTATTGGGTACTTAAGGTACCATCAAATTTTGGTCAATGTAATAATAGCAATCAAAACACGCATTGTTTGTTTGAAAGTTAATATTGCAGTTTGCTCCTGCTTATCTGTAAAGACCTCAGAGAAACTACAGCAATTTGTATCACAGACTCACCTTGATTCTCAGCAGTAGCCCAACATCCCACAGCAGTTTGTGGGATTTTCCAAAACAGCTTTATCTCAGGCATTTTGAGAGCAATTCCGTTTAATTTCCAGACTCTGGCTGGATTTCAAAGAGAACCTGACTCTGTAGATGTGTTGCAGGCTGGATTTACGAGGTGGATCTTGTTATCCTCCTGCTCTGATTTTTGTGGAATGCTCCTGAGTAGTTGTTTTGAAGCTGAAAATCAACAGTGAAAAGAGCCAATTCCTCTCAGCCTTCCCACTCTTCCATTTGGGTTCCCAGGAGTTTGAATTTGGTAGCCAACTTTTTCTCCCGGATAAAGTATTGCTTCTTATCTTAAAAATTATTAATCTTTATTTCTCAGACCGAGCACACTGTGAAGTGCTTTAAAACTTGCAAGAGTGAAAATTATTAGCTAAAAGATAATGGGTTTTGCCATCACATCTTTTTAAAATGGCTTTCAGTAGCTTCAGATGCAGTTCTAAATGCCACTGTTTGGGTTTTGGAAAGGCACTTACTGGGGTTTACAGTTTATTTTTAGAGATAAATAAATGTTCATAACATTTTCTGAAGATTGACTCAGTGAATATGCATTTACTTTGATAATGCTTGGCAAGTGTTTTTGGAAACTTGGGGCACGTGTCATTTTCTTCAAAAACTGTGAGATCATCACATACTGTGGTCTTAGGTAAGTTTAAAATAAGTTCTTTAACTGCACAAAGAGAGATCTTAATACAGATTGTTTGTGGTTGGTTTGGGGTTTTTTTGGTCACTTTTTTCAATTGCTGATTATTTTATCAGCTGCGATTTATGGCATTTTTGAGTGATGAATGAAAGTCTCCTCAGAACTAGTAACACTGTAGTAAGACTCTCAGATCTGTTGGACAATATATGTTGATGAGGTATTACAAATTCTAGGCATGGATTTTTTTGTTGTTGTTGCTTCTTTTGTTGTTTGGTTTTTTTTTTTTTTTTTTAAGTATGAACTTCTAGGTATGAAGCAGAGTGCATAAAGATAGTGTTCAAAAAAACCCCAAACCCAGCAGTCTGTAATTGTTTCCTTAAAATTCCAGTATCCCCTGGCCGTGTTTAGTGTGTGGTTTTGGATATTGATGGCATTGGTTCACCTACTGTGTTGGATTTTTGGTAATTAAAATTAGAGAGCATTGTTGGGAAGCTCTGTGCAATCATGTCCTCACTTGCACATGATGAACACATAGAAACTAAAATATTTAAATGCTACGTAATTGCTGGGTTCTTGACTCAACTCTTTAGTTGGCTCCGGGGAGAGGGGATGAAAAAAGAAAAATGTTCATTAGGGCTTAGGGATTCAGCCCTGGTGTATTAGAAAGAATTGGATTATTCGGTTTACAGTGTTCTTAACAGATTCAATTTCAGGCAGAGATAATTGAAGTGTCGTCAGAGCTGTGTGCATCACTAAAACACCCGGGCACACGTGCTCCCCTGGGCTCCCTAAAACAATACACAACAATTGGAGGAGCTTTGCAGAGCTTTAACTGCCCTCCCCGAGCCTGTTTTTGAAGGGTGTTACAGCAAACTTCGATAAACGCCTTCTTGTGGAGCTCCCGGAGATTGAATGTTTAGGTTGTTTGATTTCATTGCTGAAGGAAGATGTTTAACAAATTATTATTATTAAATCTAATGCCAAAACTTGCGGATTTGTAGCAGAAACCCATCTGTGTTTCTGATGAATATATTTCTAAACTTCTCCCGATTTCTTTCTTAACATTCAGATTCAGATTTTAAAGGTATTTTTTGAACGCAGTGTCACCAGTGGAAAAAAAAATGTAGTTTAGTTATTATTTATTGCTAGATCAAAATAGTTGATTATTGAAAGGGATCTATTAGAGAGCCCCTTGTTCCACCACATTTTCAGATGGGATTGTCTCCTGTTTCAACCAACTCACTGCCCTGATGTGAAGAGTAAATCCATCCCTCCTGCTGAGTATTGTCTGGGGGATGTTCCTGTCGACCAGCCAGGTTCTAACACGGTGTCAGAACCAATAAACTCCCTCTGTGAAGTCTTACAAAATGGGCTTCATCATAGTTACTTACATTTATATTCTGGAGAACACTTGAGGACCATCTACAGTAACTTGTAGCACAAAAACCCAACTGCAGGGATGGAAACTCCACTTAAGGCAGAGTTTAAGGCACAGCAAAGAGTTGATATTTCATGACCATAAATAAGGGGTTTAGTGATGTCAGGATGCTGTTGATCAAGGCCTGGATGATGTGGGTGCAGACAAAAAATCACTTTCCCCTGACCTGTTCATGCAGAAATCACAGGAATTTGGGGAGAGATGCAGGAAGAAGCAGGTGTGATGCAAGATAAGCAGGAGTGCTAAAATGTTTAAATAACCTTTGAAAAAGTCACCTGCTTATTTGGATGCTTCCTTAGCTAACCATGGAATTTCTTTCTAGCTGTTGTAGACAGAATTTCCTTCTGTATATATATATTGTAAATGTTTGGGTTAATTGTGGATCCTCCCCTCCCCCCATGTTTTACTGGGTTTTATTTCATTTCACATTCTATTGGGTTTTACACTTAGAGAATACAAGTAGTTCTTGCGAAAGTAACTGTTTCTCTAGTCCTTGGAACTTGCTTCACAACATAAAGACTTCCTGTGAATTCTAAGTTATTTACTTTTTTTTAATCTGCCAGATTCCCACTGTATTTTATGTATTATGGACATCAGCAGGGATTTAGTAAACCATTGATTTTTACTGTTCTTTAGCTCTGAACGTGAGGTCATTAATTTGTGTAGAAACTAGAAAAATATTTCACATTTTATAGTCATTTTTACCATTTGTTAACAAAATTTTATCTTCCATAGAATTGAGGTACTTAATGTATTTTATGCATACAAAGATGTAAGGAAAAGCTTTTCGGTATCTATACAGAAAATCATCCACTAGGGCCACTTCATAACCATTTTAAAGAAGATTTTCATAATGAAACAGATTGTTGCTTTTAGAAGGCTCCTTAAACACTGTTCATCCAGATAGAGAAAAACAGGGAGAAGTATTAATTTCACAGTGTGTATTACATCTGTAAGTAGAAAAACCCGAAGTGGTGGTTTAAGTTATTTTACCTTTATCTTTTTTTTTCCTAATTATTGAAGTAGGCAAGATTATTATTGCAGAAGCTAAACTGATTTAAATGATCACAGTTAATTCTGTATGAGCTTGACAAGGTAAAGGCAGTAAGGAAAGGATGCACAAGATAAAAACTCGGTGTTTTGTGCTGTTTTCAATTCACTGATTTCAAAGCACTTTACCAGGATTAATATTCTAAGCCTCCACAGAATTCCCAAGAGGAAGTTAAGCGTTATTCACATTTTAGAGATGGGTAAATGAAATCCAGAGAGGTTATAACCTGTACAAAGTCACACAGAGGCACCAGGCCTCTGGAGAACGAGGGAACAGACACTGAAATTTTTGCATCTTGTTACCTGCTGTTACCCTGTGAGTAAAAGATCACTTGGTAGATACAAAATAACCCCTCTGAGACTCAGTAGTTTAAGTCACTTTTAACCCATTTAATGGATTTGTAAGTAAGAAGGAGCAGTTATTTCATGCAGGTCTTTAATTCCTAGTGAGCTGTGTCATATTGAATCATATCTGCAAAGAGAGGGCTGCAAATTCCGGAGTCTCCTGGTTCATTGGTTCTTGGGTGAAATGTCATTGCTTCTGGAGCTTTGCTCTGGGAGGAGCAGTGAGCTGGGAGATCAAAAAGCCTCTTCTAACTCTTCTTATTACACTTGGTACATGTCAGAATTTTAGTTCACTGTGTGGACAAACATGAGGTGAAAACAATGTAGAAGCTGGGATAAGTTCTGCTTCTTTATTGCAAAATAAGTAAGATTGTCAGTACCCCCAGCTGTTAAATGCAGTGGCTGGCATAAGCAAACTTTAGAGCTTGGCAAGAGGGTTTTGAGTGGCTGCTGTTGTTTATATATATATATAATGTATGTATATATTATGTGTCTACACACATTGACATAAATTACCTGTTTTCCTGTTGGTTGGCTGTGTGCTTGCTCTGTAGTTTTCTGGCTGTAAAGCAGCAAATCCATATGTTTATATTTGCCTTCCCCCAATGCACTTAGAGATTTTGCATTGATATCATACTGTGGTTTCCATACAGAGACACTGTAACTGTGTTCTTTGGAATATGTATTTGAAAAATTAAAATTCAGTTATGCATGAAAATGCATAATATTATTAATGAACGTACTTTTATCATAATTAGTGATGCTCTTCAGACTATTGATTCATCTGCTAGAGAGATCAAATTAGTGTAGCATTATACTTTTTCCTAGTCTGTAGCAAAACCAAATAAATGGGACAGAAGCTTGAGCTGTTTTGAACAAGGCAGGATCATGCTTGGAGAAATGAATAAAACAGAGATGACCTTTGAAAATACTCACATGGAGAAATTAATGTTTTCTTAATATCTCTTCATTTGTAGATCTTGTTACAGGCTTGTTATTCATCAGGAATGATTTCGCTCTGCATGGTGTTGCTTTCAAAGCTAAATATACAAAAGTACTGAAATTAAATAATAATAATAATAATAATAATGATAGTAATAATACTTTAGGGAAGTGAACCTTTTACAAATGGCATAATGCTTCCTTGGTTACCTTTGTGTTCCAGGATGGATAGTGTGTTATTTTTGTAGCTGGAAAGAACAAAAATAGCTGCATTAGAACACTTTTCTTGAATCTCCATAGGGATTCTTTTTGTACAATACCTTTTTATTGATAATTCTGTCTTTAAGTACAATCCAGTGATCACTGAAGATTCAGCTTAGCTAAGTACCTAATACTTGCTTGAGATAAAACCTATGAGCTGTCCAGCCGACTGTGAAAGAGTTATTTATTGTACTTTTCAAACTATTGCCTAACTGGCAGAAAAGGAAGGTAAAATTCTGGGTGAGAAATCAGCTCTTACTGTTACAGAGCTCCAAGGAGCACAACTGGTGCTTTATGTAATTGCAGAACCACCTTGAGCAGGGACACCTTGAAGGTGTTTTGCTGATGTCGGAGCGCGGGGACTGTCAGGGGGAGGCAGGGAGGTGGGAGGTGACCCCTGGGACATCATGGTCCTATTGCTGTGGACAAAATTGCAAATTTTTCAGATGGCAGAACGTTCTGCTGCTCAATGTCATTCATATAAAAGACCTTCTAATGAGGAGAAAAACAGGCAAAGTGAAGGATGCAAAGTCTCGAGCAGCGATCAGTGACTGGCAGGTTTTTGGCTGGTGGCATCCAGGTTTTAAAATCCTTGTATTTGATCAATGGCCACTGACAGGCTTTAAACTAATGTGTCAATAGGAGCAAATAACATCAGAGGATGCACTAACAACACTGCCAGTGGATGGTCCCCACTTCTTCCTTTAGGAGATGCTGCACTGACATTGTCGTGCCCAGCCCTTGTGCTGTGTCCCAGCTCAGGGGGAGCTTCTCGCAAGAACTTCTGGGGGGAGGAATCAAGGCACGAGGCTTAACATTCAGCTGCTTCTGTGTGCAAACTGCTCAGATCACAGACCCTACACAGAGTAACATACTGTGTTGAGAGCCCTGGTCAAGGCACCAAGTGGTGAAATTTTTACCTGTCATGTAAAAATTGGTTGTGACTGGTTCCTGTGATTGTCTTGAGCCCATATTTTGGTGATCGACTATGTTCTTTGTGAGTGTAGCTTTTTGCACGGATTTTCATTGCATATTTTCATGATGACACATAAGCTGCTGTCGGTCCAGTTAATTCTTGCTCTTCACTTAGTCATTATTGATTTTATTTTTTTTTTGAGAGGTAGGGTTACAAGTATCTGCCTCCATTCACTGTGTCAGTGATCCATGTTAAATGTGGCCTTTTACACTGGTGCTTCAGCTGCACCTTTGCTGGTACTGACTTAATATGGCTGGTCACTGCTAATTTGGGTGTTGCAGTCAGCCTGGTCTTTGTGTCATCTGAATTGAAAGAAAAATGTTATATGTCAGAAAATATGAATTTTTTTCAATGAACTGGCCAGTCCAGCAGTGGGGGTAGGGGATGAGTGATATCCATGGGTTACAAGTGAGCAGCAATATTCCAGAAGCCTTTCTTCAGAGCCTGTAATACCCTGTTTAAAATATGGGCTCTGATAGGAGAGGATTTGTTTCAATCATGATGTAGTAAATTTATCCTTGGGGATATCAGGAAGGAGGGGTTGCATCAACAAGTGTCTGCCTTTCTGTCAAGATCTGATTAGTTGTGAAATTACAAGTAACATTTTAGACATGGTTACAGTAAAGGTTACAGGCACTCTTGGATCTGAAATTTCATTTTAGAGCAAAAGGTCCCCAAGGGCTGGTTTAATTTATTTAATTACATTGTACAAGACTTGGGTAATAGTTTTAGATCAAAGTATAAGAACCAACTTCCAGGCGAATTTGTAATATAATTCAAAGTGGTAAATTGCTAAACACTTTAACAATTGTGCTTTGTAAGACAGGATAGTACAAGGATATGGATTGCAATTATATAGTACAACTGTAAGTCTTATATTAAAATCATAAATAATAAACTAGGAAAAGTAACTTGCTTAATTGTAATGGCAGCATATCTTTCCTCAGAAGCTTGTGCTACAAAACTGAATGAAATGGCCCAGGAAGCCCCCAGGCCTTTTTAAGCATTTCTTATCCCCCTTAGTAGTTTGGACAGGGATGATGGGCTTTAAATTTAGTATTTTCATAAGATAATTCTATTCAAAGGGTTCTCTGACTGTAGTGCAGATAGAATTATTGTGTTAGTTCTGGGTCTCTCCTCATTAGGTGTGTCATGATGATGGGTGAAACGTTCTTAAACTTTCAGACTCCCCTCATTGCATACCTCAAGTGATTCCTCCTTTCACTCTTCCCACTTCCAGCTGAAACCTCTGTACCCATTTTCCTCGACACAATGCTTTGCATGGTTTTTTTTCCCAGCTATTTTAGTACCACATGGCCAGTTGAGCATCCACAAGCTGTTTCCCTGTTGGGTCTGTGATCAGCAACATGGTGAAAATGGTCCAAGCCCAGTCACCAAACAAAGCATTAATTACTCATTGCTCTGAAGGTACAGAGTGCACACAGCAAGAACCAGAAAACATAAACCCCACAATTAACAGGTCCAGATCCTTTTCATGCCGTGATCTTTCTTTGCCAACTCTTTGGATTTACCCTTAAGCAAACTATTTTCAGCTCTTTTACCAGGGGCAGCGAAGCACTTGGTTTGGGAATGCTGTTCCCTGGGTGTTTCCTTTCTAATCAGTCAGCCCTGAGTGTCAGTCCCAGGATCATGTCTGATTACTCACACAATTCCAAGGCCAAGGCTCCACTCGTGCCAGTCATGGCTAAAGCTTGACAAAGGAGATGTATGATGAGGGTGGGGGCTGGCAATAAATCTGAGCTCTTGTATCTGATGTTTGAGAATCAGACTTTTATCTGACATACTGTTTTACAGTTCTTACATTAAATCTTGTGATCCACAAATATATGCTACATCCATCTGAAGTTTTTTCCAATTCACCATGCGTGGCCTTAGAGCTTTTTGTCTGTGATTTAAAAAAAAAAAATCGACCAGGAATTTCATTGAAGCTTTCCTTTAAATAAAGCTGCTTGGACACTTCACAATCAGTGTTCCAAAGATCAATATCCCTCTGAAATACAGTGCATTTTCCTGTGTTTCATATTTAAAGGACCGTTCTGTTTGTTTCTGTATTGATGTGCTACTTTTTCATGGTTTCCATCTTGCATATTTAATCTATTTGGCAAGAGAGCAATGCTGGTTTTTGGTCAGCTAAGGTATAAGTGATGACTCATCTAAGAACTGTCTTCTCAGTGATGGCTCCCAACACAGATAATTCCACCTAAATAAACTGCAAGTACATTGCATTTTAATATCTAGATGCTTGTTCTTGGAAGAAAAAGAACGCCAAAAACTGCATCAAATGCAGATTGCTTTTTCTAGAGTAAACTGATCCCTTTAATGAAAAAGATTAAAAAATGAAGGAGTGGCAAATTGAGGAATAATGCTGAACTTAGTTTTCTCCATAGTAACTCTGTTTGCAATACTAACATTTTTAATATGTATATATAAATTATTACAACAGAAATATAGAACTACAGTAGAACTTCTTCGTCCTAAAGCTCAGACTTGTCTTTTCTGTTGAAGGACAGAGTGAAAATGTGAAGTGGAGCTCAGGATCTGCTCCCTGGCTTCAGAGCTGATCAGACACTCTTCAAATTATCTTTTAGTTCTTTTGGCCATTTAATACTAAAAACATTCCTGATTAATGCAAAGAGTTCTCTGGATGATTCTGTGTGTTCACTGGATCAAACAGTACCCATTGTGCTTCTTGCACAAGCCAAATTGAGCTGCCTTTTGTTTAAATTTAGTGGTATTGTGGCAGATGATAAAATCTGCCGCAGTTTCCAGGTTTATGGAATTCCTGAAACATCACACTAAATTTAGAATGGGAGAGTCCTTTGCTAAACTTGTTCACAGACACAAGAATTTAAATGCAGGTGGCTCACCAGTTTTCAAATATCTACATTTAAATAATTCTCTTAAAATATTTGATTAGTCTTGCAAGGTGCTGTTTAACATCAAACATTCAGTCAATGGTCGTGATAATTATTTGAGCTGAAGTCCCTTTTCCTTGTAAATGAAGCATTAACTGGTGGTAAAATGGTCTGTTCTGTAATATATATAATTTCCAAGTGGATATGAAAAACTACATGTGTAGGGGGTTTTTGTTGGTATTTTTTGGGGGATTGTGTTTTGTTGTTGTTATTTTCTTTGTCCTTATAAAGTTTTTCTTGAAGTTTTCTTACTGGGGGTTGAGAGGGAGGAGGTACCTTCACTGTATTTTGTCACATTTACCACACAAGGCTTTGAGCTATTTTTTTTCTTTCTATCTTTTGAACTTTGATGTTTTGAAGAACCTTTTCTTCCTGGCTTTCTCTGTCCTGCTGTTTAACCTTTCTGGCCCTTTTAATACACTTCCTTACTGCAGGCAGTTTTGCCTTCTGAAACAAAATAATGCTGTATTAGATTTTTCTCATTACTATGATAACGCTTAAACTCCTGAAATCTTGCCTTAAAATAGGTCTTTTTATGGAAGCAACAAAATTCAAACTGTGAAGGGAATCCCATGCTACTCTATGAAACCATTAAAATTTAGGAAATTCATTGACATGAATTAAAAAGTTTGATTTCAAATACCACTGAGGAAGTTTGAAGCTTGGAAGTAGCTCATTAGCTCAGTATCACTTGTGGAATATTACAGACTGCTTAAATGTTACCAGCAGAAAGTTGATTATCTTAAGCATAAAAGTCTTCAAAGGAACTGATTTGTCTGAGCTGTTAAAGTTGATAGTGTAGTTAAAAAAAAAATAGTTAAATAATTGGATTTGTTTAAGCATAACCTGCAGCCAGGAGATCCATTGGATTAGCATTTACCAAGGGTAGAAGCAAACTGGAGATTTGATGAGGGATGGAGGAGTAGGGGACCTGGTGATATGTGTGGGGCTGAGCTAATGCTGTTTAGGGAGTCAGGAACAAAGGGGAAAAGTTTGGGATTATTGGAATTTGAAAACAGGGGAGTTTCATAGGCACCAGCATATCCATAGATAACTGGATGTGATTGATTCTCTGGCAGACAGAACACTGGACTTGCCTGACACACTTTTCAGAGTTGTACTTGGGGTAAAGGAAGATGTTTGTCACTGTGTTGTTTTGCTCTCTTTAATTTATATCAGGATTTTTTGCCTGCTCTAATGAGTGAACTCCAGCTGCTGGATTCCATATGGGAAATGCAGCCAGCATAGCTCTTCCTGACAACTTGTGCCTGTGCTGTGAAAGCTGAGAATGAATCAGCATGAGAGATCTGGGAATGATCGTCTAACGTAAAACAGATGACTGTCATCTATTATTTGGGTGGCAAGGAGAGATAAGAGGGAGGAAAGTTGGCTTTTCAAGCGGGGTTAAAGGAATGAATTTTATATCAGTGCAGTTTGTGGCTCTAATTTAGAAACAATTTCCAGTCACTTGGGAAATTCTGTCTTCAGGGGAGGATTTGAAGGTGTGTGCTGGGGAGAAAGGGATGGTCAGAGTAGCTTCCAGTGGCTGTGGAGGCTATGGGGAAAGGGGAAAATAAATGAGAGAAAAAAAACCCAACCAAAAACCTCCAACCTGTCTGCCTTTAGTTGTAGCTGTAATTAAAGTAGTTAATGGATGTCTGTGTATATCATCTGGCAGCCTGTGCAGTTTGAAGAAATGAATTGCAAATAAGAAATAACTTTGTTTTGTAAATCTGTATTTTCTATTTCATGAATGCTTATTTTGTCTCTGATTAAAGCAAAGAGAAATTACGTTGTATATTTTGTATTTGAGGAGAACTCGAGACAAGGAATCAGAATTCCTGGGAAAATTTACCACAACACTCCTCTCTATTGCAGTGTATTTTCAGTACTTGAGACAATGTTCCTTTTAGAATTCAAGTTTCTTGATCTTTTTTTCATCTCAGACACAAGTGCCTCCTTTGGGGCACAGTCTGATTCAGATTCTTCTCTTTCTGTTTTCCATCTCTCCACTGGGTTCCTCTAACCTGATTTCACCCAGCCTGTTCCACAGTCCCCCCTTTCCATGCCTTTTTTTTGTGTTAAACTTGCACAGTGTCTCTGCTGAGCTTCTGTCTCTTTGCAGTTTAACTTGGTGGAGCTGGTTTTCCTACAGCTTTACCCACATGTTCTCTAAAGCTTGGGAATGTCTCAGGCATCTTCTGTTTTCCTGCTGTTTTCTTCCAAGGAGTGACAGCCCCAGTGGACCCTGTTGATCCATGCAGATTTATTTCTCTATGAATTCATCTGTAATTTCAACCCTTTGATAATAAAGGGATTCTTAATGTGTCCACTGAGATAAATACACGTATTTATGTATCTTCTAATTATTGTATCAATAGAGAGAAGGATGAACTGATAAACTGCTACTACATTTTCCCTAAATAACTTGTTTAGACCAGCAAAGGTTCCCATGAAAGAAATGAGATGAAAAAAAGGGCTATTTTCAGTGTTTGGTAATGAACAGAGGGCAAGTGTTAAGAAGAATGAAAGCATTAAATGTGTCTAAATATCATAATGATACATTAACCTGTATCATTACCATGGCGTAGCTGCTACGATTTATTTTGCCTACACATGTTTAGATTTTATAGGGCATATCTGGCTGCAGAAAACTTCTTAATAGCTTGAATTTTGAGCTGAAATATTTTATGCTGCTCTGTGCTTGAGGGTAAATTTTTTTGGGGGAGCTTGAACGAGAATTAATAGTGGAAGTCTTTTTGCATGGAGAAATATGTGACAGAAGCAGTACTGCCATTAAAAATGAAAAACTGCATCGATTTAGATGGAGCACGACAGTTTTAAAATAATGGGTGTACAAAGATTTATTTTGAACTCATGAAGCTTATTTTCATTAATGATCCAACTCTGTTTATTAGGAGCGTGTGATATAAATACTTTATAATCTTATCCCTGATGACACCTTCAGAATAGAAGAGGAGATTGCTCTTTTTATTTGCGTAGTTGCTGTGGGTATTTTTGTTTGGGTCTGTCTGTCTGTGAAAAGTGTCTCTTGGTTCACTTTCAGAGGTGTCAGCAGGCTGTGAGATGCAAAGTGGACACCTGATCTCAGGTGGCTGATGCTCAGTAGATGAAGCAGCCGTGGGTGTTGGATACATCCCGTGGGTCTGTGGGTGATGTTGGTGTCTGAAGGCACAGTGGGATTACAAAAAGCGTGTTCCAGTTAAATAGATCAGAGGGGAACATGGAAGCGCTGATGTGGTGTTCTTCCACTGAACAACGAGGAGAAAATGTGCTTTCGAGTGGTTTCTTGATTCAGGTTTTCAAATTATATCAGCGCGGGGACTTGGCAGCAAGATTCCCAATCAGACCATCGTGAAATGAGTCGCGTTCCCCTGAGGGATGGAGGCGAGAGAAACGCGATCCAGCGGGGTTTGTATCCTACAGGATACGCGCGGAGACGTAACCCGAACTTGTCATGTTTTCAAAAGTCATTTGTCAATAGGCTGATGCCACAAACTGAGTCCTCCAAGTGTGTTTCACGAAAGCAAGAGCTCGTGTGTGGCCTCCTGCAGCAGCTGCTGTGAAAACAATTCGGTTGGAATCTACTCAGGTGAAATATAATCATAAATTAAAAGAAATTGCTCCGGAGTCTCTCTTGTTTTAGGGGTTAAAGATCAGTTCTGCCAATATATCACCCCCCTGAGCCAGAACCTACACTGTACTTCAAATCTTCTGCTCCTCTCTTTCTCTCTGCTTGTTGGGTACATTTTATATTTGCTTACTGTAAGAAGATGAGGAACAACATACAGCGTTGAGTTTTCAGAAATATTTGTAATTCCAGAGAATATACAAATAGTTCAACTTCTTTGTCTTCCAGAATGTTGGGGTTTTTATGCTTCAGTAGTGTTTTATTGTTCCACTTCTCCTCTATAAAAAAAGTATTTCACTTCTAAATCAAAAGATCGGTTTCACTTTTCAATCTCCTGAGAGAATTTAGAGCTCTCAAATTCTCTTGAGCAATTTAAAATAAATTTTCACCTTAAAAGTTTGCAGATTCCTTCCATTTTGCCTTCCAAATAGTACATAGCTGCCAGAATATAATTAATTAATATTTCCTTGGAACCTCTGTGTGCACTAGAAGCACTCCTTAAAAGTAAAAGCCTGAAAATTGTGTGATGGCTGCCATGGATTTTGTAGTTTCTTTATCTCATGTATTGATATCCAATTTTAAGGCTCAATAAAACCTCTGTTACTGATGTGGATACTCTTGTGACACATGAACAGTTGTTATCAGGCAGCAATTTGCAGTAAACAGTTGTAGTAAACCAAGGAATTCACCAAGATCTTTAAAAAGGCAGTATGGAAACTGGCTTCCATAAAGGAAAGCTCAGCTCAGAACAGTAGTTTGAGCTTTGTGAACTTGATACAAATACATTTTCACTGAGTAGTGTTTATTGCTGCTTGCTAAGGTTATGTCAACACAGCAAATCAAATCCTTCACACTTTTGCCTTGTTTTAAAGAAAACATCATTTTCTCCAGGAATGACTCTTTCAAGACTTTTCAACCAGCAATGAAAAATAGGATTAATTACCTTGGAACACAGGCAGGTACCATTAGTCATGCAGTGCCTGGCAATCTGCTTTTGTGCTGGTTACTTCTGACTCTGCCTCGGATTCTTTCCCTCTGTGTAATTTGTATTTGTTTGGGTTTTCTGGTTTTCCCACCACTGGATGTTCTGACGGGAATACAGTGAAAATGGAATTTCTTACTGTTTTTCTTTTTTTCCGGAAGAATTCCAGGACACTCAGTGGGAACCACACACTGCTGAAATCAAACAAACACGGTTGTTTTGTCCATTTAAGAAATACTGTGTGCATAGGATGGATTATAATAAATGCCTTGTTTATCTTAGCTGGTTTTCCTCTGCCAACTGTGCAGGCAGAGCTGCAAGGTAAAGGTCCCCCATCCATAGATTTAATCTTTCTTCAGTTCAAAGCTTTGTAAGTAAAAGCAACCATCTGTACAGGACAGCTGTTGAGATCCCTCTCTTCCAAGCATTGTATTGGTGCCAAAGTGAAGCTTCTTGCCCTGATATCATTGTGCCCTCATTAAAAATAAGCAGCCCAAACCCATTCAATGTTATCCTTGAAACCCATTAAATGATACAGTAATTCCTGGTACAATAGTCTTCATTAGAGGTTTTTAATGGAGAACCTCAATGGGCAGGGTTTAGTGCATTCTCAGCCAAGGTATGGTTAGTAAGGATTTTGGACTTGTTTTTGACATTTAAATGATTTTATAAATGTTGGTTTTATCACTCAGGTCAACTAACCCTTCATTCATTCCATCTATAGGCAAACCATAGAACGACACAGTTCAAGCAGTTGTTTTTTTAATCTCCATGATGTATTTGTCCTCTCTGTAAATTTTAGTCTGGAAAAGAAGAAATCTAGGAAATTAAAAGAGAAAAAAAAAAAAGTATAAAGGTATGTACTTTTGTGAAAGAACAGGCTTTCAGTATGTGAAAGAAACCTTGCCCAGGTATTATCAAAGTGAATAAAAATAGAACATGAACAATGTATGAAAGCAAAGAATTGTTTTGAATATATATTCATTTCAAATGAATATATATTCATTTCAAAGGAAACTGCTTGAGGTTCAGATCCATTTAGGAATTTATAATGGAAATTCAGTTGCTTAATGATGCAGATGATTTTCAAGCACCAAAGGGGGGAAAGAAAAGCTGAGGCTATACACTTGATTTTCTCTTTTACAGTGCTTTTCTTATGTCCTTTTCTGTAGTATTCTTGCCTTCTCAGTATCTGTCTTTGAAATCAATTTCAGATGTCAGGAAAAAAGTTAAAGATGTTGGCAGTAGTTGTCACGGATCAGACTCAGATGTCTCATTAAACTGAGCAAAGAGAGAGTGCGAATCACCTTTAATTTTCAGATTGGTTGGTCTTTAATGTTAAACCGAATGTGATTGATGCCTTGCAGAATAATATGTGATAATATTTACTGAAACTTCTCTTAAATATTTGAAGATATATTTCTGTGTCTGCCTGGTAGGAATGATTTTGGTTTCCTGGGTTCTTCTTTCTTGGCTGATGGCCTCTGAAGTGAACTTTCAGAACAAATGTAGAACAAGTCAGGCGTACCCCTGTTGTGTTGATAATATCAACTTGACAAATGTATTCTGAATTTTGCCTGCAGCCATTAAAATGGAAAACGAAGTCGGAAGTGTTTTATGGGAGGGGTTTTTTTTTATTGCTTGTACCAGCAAGTATTGTACTGATTTTGTCAAAGGAAAACATAATTTTTATAAAGCACTTGCCCTGTTGACTCCCAACTAGAACAATATATTTTAATCCATCATTGTGTTATTTTTACTGCTTCATTGTTTTATTTGCTGTTATTGTACTTTTTTTCTGTTTACTTCTAAGCTGATATAAACTAAAGGCCAAAAGTCTAAACTAAATAAATATTGTCTTAATGCTAATTTGGGCTGACTGTTTATTAATAGAACTAGCTTTCTATATATAGAGAAGAGAAATAAGAGAGGCTGTTGTTGAACTTTGTGCACACAATTGTAATGGTTCTGTTATATACACAGAGGAG
The DNA here is from genome assembly GCA_013397135.1 of Pachyramphus minor. NCBI lineage: Eukaryota > Metazoa > Chordata > Aves > Passeriformes > Tyrannidae > Pachyramphus > Pachyramphus minor. Next base: position 2,866,537 of record VYXB01003697.1, read on the forward strand.
AAGGTCAACTCTGGTCATGCTGTTTTGTCATGTATACTGTTTTTATTAATTTTATTTATTTTTGCAATAAATTGTATATGAGCTGCATTGTAAATAGGAAGTAGAAGGAGAACAGCCATCAACTTTTGCCAGATACAATGAGTTGGCAAGAAGCAAACGTGGAGAAGTGTCTTATGTAATTTGACATGTGATTCTTTAATGCAGAAATAATAATTTTTGCTGTGAGGCTGCAGGGTTGGCCTTTGTCCAGTAAATGTTTCCTGTAACCACGGAATGCGTTAATTTAATGTGTTTGCCCATTAAAACCACGTCCAAATAAGTACCTGTTGAGTATTGCTAAACAAAGACAAAAACAACTAATTTGCTTCTTAATGAGCCAGCAATAATGCAGCAGCATTTCAGGCTGTTTACTCTTAAGGCAGACGGGGGTTCTGGCTGAGGGTGATTTCCGTGGTTCTCCTCCACAAAGAAGCCTTTTGAAATCCGTGCTCGGGAAACACGTTTTCATAAACTACATCAGTGAAAGTTCTGCCTGTGAAAAACGTAGGAATAGGAGTATTTATGTGATAGCCCCTTGAAATAATAACTGTAAGCAACTGGAATATGTCACAGAAGGTTCAGTGATATTTGGGCCAAACTGCTTTGGGTTGGACGGACCTTAAAGCTCACCCAGTTCCACCCCCTGCCATGGGCAGGGACACCTTCCACTAGACCAGGTTGCTCCAAGCCCCATCCAAGGGGTACATAACATGGGCTTTTTTATTGGTTTTTGTCTTATTCACACCATGATGTGGAAGTAAAGTAGTGGAAGTGCACTTTCTTTTGTACCTGTAACCTCACTGCTGGGATCACTTCAGTTCCTCTGTGCCAGGGTTGGGTGTGTTTTACCCACAGCAGAACCCGTGGTTTGCAGCAGTGTGTCAGAGTGTCACTAAGGGATTACAACTGTTCTGCTTCAGTGGCCTCCTCCAAAATTAATTAATCTATAGAAATCTTTTGTTTTGTCTGTTAAGCAAATAGCTACAGGCTTTACTTTCTTTTGTAAATCTTCTTTTGATATAGAAGAAACCAATTTCTAGGTTTTTCTGTTTCTGCAATTTGTACAGGTTTGTTGTTAGAATTGGAATGTTTTTGCGGGTGCTGTAGATAAATGGTTTTATTTTAAAGCTTTAATTTGGAAGAACAGGAAGTATACCTTGACATGGCCATGTGTCTAAGTATATGAGGAATTGCAAATTCCAATGTGTGAGTCAGAAGAGGGAGAGCAGGAAGTATTATTTGTGAGGCTTAAACCTCAAATAGCCCAGGTTGTTTTCCAGCTGGGTTGGCATTAAGTGCCTGGTGGAAGGTGGAGTTGGCTTAGCTGATCTAGTCTCACCTATTGCTTCTCAAAAGAAGTCAGCGCTCCTGTTACACAAAGAACTGCTCTTTGTTTAAAAATAACTTCAAGCTGCCAGTCCTTTCAGAGAATGTAATTATTTCCTCTGGGGAAAATAACATGCCTTATCTACTCAAAGAAAGCATTTAGGATGCCCTTTGCTGCTTTCTTTGTCCTGCAATAATCTACTTTTTTTAGGAGGGACATTTCTGCTGTCACCTTTTTTCTCTGGAACCGGGTGAAAATAAACTCGGTCTGTGCTGTCCTGTGATGCACTCCCTGTAAATATGGGTAATATGTCATCTGTGTTTGTCCCCTTCTCCCACAGAGTTTAATAAAGGAAATTATTCTGATTAATAGCTTTTAGATTTAACAAACAGCACCATTTGGGGTTATACATCCATCTGGTCCAGTTTCTAAATTGTCAGCTTGATGATGTATGTGAACGTATAGAGCAGAAACAGATGACTGGAGGGACTGGTGAAATCCTGCCGAGAATTAAGCTGGCAGATTGTTTCCCCCAGTGAGCAATTTTATAGAACTTGTAAACCCGCCCAGGGCTTCCCTCTTCCAGGGTACAGGAGTGCTCGTGACTCGGGGTTCTGGCTGATTCCATGTTCCCTGTGAATGCACATCTTCGTTGCTGTCAGGGGGTCCGGGTTCAGAGCTTTGCTCTCCATTTGTTTCGTGCTGCTAAAGCAGGATTGAGCAGGAGATCTGTATTTATTTGATTAGGCTCCAGCACAGGCAGTCAGGTGCTTCTGACTTGGATTGCATGAGAGCAGGGTTGTGATACAGTGTAAGTCTGACATGCAGGTGTTGGGTATTTCCCTCTTTGACAGCCTGGGTGTTGTGCACTGGTGAGATGGGACTAAGCTGTATGTTGTATTTCTGCAGCAATCAGAGCTCTGTGTTAGATCTCTTGGGCAGTTGCTCACAGACTGCATCCTGACCCACAGTTTAAAGCAGGACACAAAGTTTACACGTGCAGAATTCCTACTTTTTGATTGGATAACATTTTCTCATCACTACGGTGACTGAGGGCTTACACAAAACTCTGCCAGACTTACAAAACCAAGCTTGACAGGAAGCAGTTGATCCACTTTCTCCTTTAACAATATAGAAGAACCATTTATGTGAAGGGCAGCCTTTTGCTTGCCTATTTTAGACAAAATACTCAAACTGAAGACAAACTCATGACCTTTTTTTTTGCATTGTCAGCCTCATTAAGATATTAAAACTGTCCTGCAGGACATGCCTTAGTAGTAGACTAAGTGGTTCTTTTTTTTTTCTTTTTTCTTTAAAAATTTTGGTTAAATAGAATTTCATCTTTTCCCAAGGTTTGAGGGTAACTTTGTAAATGGTCTTTCCTCTGTGGCACAGACTCACCACTAGTTTTCAGTTCCTCTTTTTTGTTAATTATTCCTTAAACATGCTGACACCACTTACAGGTTGTAGGCTTTGCTTTTTACTTCTCCTGGGTGTTGTCCAGAGCATCAGCTAATGGAGTAGAGCCTCCTTGTACTTAGTTGAATATTGTGGTGATATGACACAGAGGTGTCTTTTTATTTTCTAGTCAGACAAATTGCATTAAAATGTAATGATTATATGAATTACTTCCAAAGGATAACACGTCAAGTTTACATTCAAGGTAATCCTTTTGTAACTTGAAAAAGCCCATCCTGATGACAATTTTTAATGCAAAAGGACTTTTTTGCTATTCTGTGAATTGGAAATGATAGTGCAGTCATTACTTGTGTCCTGAGAAATCTGTCCATACTAGAAGAAAAACAATTTTCCCTTCTATTTCAGTACGTGATTATATATTCTGTATATATACTTGCTTCTGATAGTGGGTTTTAACCAATATTTTATTGATTTACTCTAGTTACATACAGAGTAATAGCCTTCAGTTCTTTGAGATTTCATAATTTTAATAGAATGTCTTTTTTTACTAATGGCACAAATGAATAACGAGTATTAGTTACACTGTGAGCTGTATATCTCTTCAAGATGTTCAGATGCATTAGTACTGGCTCTTAGAATGGTTTTTAACTGAGTGTTTCTTTTATTACAGCTCATAATGCAGTGAATGCAATCTTGAAGATGATTTATGATCAAAATTTTACTTGCACATCCTTTAAAATTTAAAGCACATTAGCTGTAGCGTGTTTGCAAACAGTAAAGTAGTTAAAAACTGTGCTTTATTTTATTTTATCATCTATTAGTGTGTTTAGATGGAAGTCCCATGTGCTGAACAGAGGGATATGGTTCTTTGGTAAAATATATTTGAAGTTTGGGATGTGCAATTCATTGCTCCTCTATCCTATAGGCCACAGAGATTTAATACAATAGTTCTGTAACACAACAATCTGCTGCTGATTGCTTCAGGCCTTGATATCAAAAGCCAAAAAAACCCTCCACAAATCAGCCTCAAACAAAACCCAAACTAAAAAAAAAAAAACAAAAACAAAACCCCAAAAAACATAAAAAAAAAAAAATCCAAACCTCAAAAAAACCCAAACAAGAAGAAAATCTCTCACTCCTTAATAAAGTTACGACGTTATTTTCCAAACACTGTTTAAGTTCCCTGCCTGCCTAACTGGGGTTTAACCCTGTCTGACTTACAAATAAATCTTTTATTTTTCCTTTACATATGCTTTTGATGTATGTCATCCATCAGTGTTAGCAAGAACAGTAAATGCATTGATCTATCGCTGCACTTGACAAGTTAAATAACACTTTGTGTAAGAAGTATTGATTTATAAAATCCAGTACATGTAATTAACATTAGAACTGTCAAAAGTTGAAAACAGTATTAACTTGCTGCTTATTTATAACCCAAAGAAAATTAAATAAAATTTCCAGATTAATCAACTAACTCCTTTTTTTTTGCCTTCAGATGTGTCAAGCTCAGTTATGTTTTCTAGAATAGTGATATGTTTCTTCCAGTTCCGACAAGAAGAAATCATATGTTTCATTGGTATTGTTGGAAATAATTCTATAGTCTCTAGATCTGTGTGTTATCCTTGAAGTGGTGAAAGAATTCCACTTGGATAGTTCTGAAAGGGTTTAGTGTAAAAGAGGCAGAAATAAGTGATGATATTTGGGAAAATGAAGGGAGCCAATTTATGTGAGTTTTCCAGAGAGCCCTTTGGGAGTGTCCAACAAATCCTTCAGTGAGATCCGCTGAGAGCTCTGCAAGGATCACTCTGTGTTCCATAGATCCACTCTGATCCATAGAAACCAAGGATCACTCTGTGATTCTTGCTCCTGTTTCTGACCCAAGCACACACCAGGTGCCTGTTCCAGAGTTTGCTGAAGATGAAGAGAATATTTCAGTTGAGTTCTGTGAACCTTGGATTGTGCTTTGTTTTAATTTCTGTCCCAATCCAGCACCACGCAAGGATGTGAACAATCCTGTGCTCACCACCCTCTGATTCAACAGCACCACTTGAGCTGTGTTGAGGCATTATCCAATTTATAAACCTATTTACGTTTTTCAAGTTTAAAGAGCAAAAAAACAAAGAAAATTACAAGTTACAATTAAACAAAATAACAATAGCAGTAAGGAGTGGGTGTAGCTTTTAACAAAGGCTTGTGCATGAATCATTTCCCCTACAGTCCCCTTCATCAAAAGAGATGTGTTTATATCTTCTCTGGATATTCATAGCTGTTTAGAAATAATTCTCTCCTTGAATTAATAAATAGGTGGCCTGACATGGCATTCAAATCTGGCAGTGCCTTTGCTGTGGGATTTTTTTTTTCCCCCTCTTGCTGCACTCGTGTTTCTGTTCTGGTACCTCCAGACACTCCTAAGCTGTTTACCTTTTTGATTTCATTTATCTTCTACAAAGTCACCAACTGAGAATGGCTCTTTTACTTGAGGGGGGGGATGAACTTGTGGAAAGCACACTTATGTTTTTATCTTTTCTGTTCTGTTAAACGTTCTGTAGGGTTTCATCTTGCCTTCATCCTGGTGTCAGCTGGAATATTTAGCGGAGATATACATATATATATATAAATTTCTGGGTAGATATCAGTGTGATCAGACTGCCCTACAGTAGTTGGAGACTGGAGATTATGTAGCAGCAACAATAGCTTCCTTTGTGGTTAAAATAACGAAGGAAATCCTGCTATATTTGGATTCTCCTTGGGTAAGGCAGCGTTGCCTTCCACCTGCTGTGGGCCGAGATTTAAACAGTGACAACTTATTTCCTTGCGAGCTCCGTGAGTCTCTGTAAACACCATAGATATGAAGAGAATATAAAAAGCACAGAGTGCTTTGATACCAAATGGAGCCCAGAGAGGTTGGAGGTTTCTTTTGGAGGGTTTGTTTTGGTTTTGGTAGTTAATGGGTTCTCTTTCATTCACCCGCTTTGTCCGCGCCTTTTTCCCTCAGCGCCTTTGTAACGTTAAGAGAGCCTCATGAATATTTAAAAAAAAAGTCAAATTCTGCAGTTTTTTTGAGGCTGAACTACACTAAACATAATTTAGGAACATCATCTCCAGCCTCTTGATTTTTAATCTTGCAGCAGGTAATGGCTTTATACTGAAAGAGGGTAGATTTAGATGTGATATGGGAAGAATTCTTTCCCTGTGAGGGTGGGGAGGCCCTGGCACAGGTTGCCCAGAGAAGCTGTGGCTGCTCCATCCCTGGAAGTGTCCAAGGCCAGGTTGGATGGGGCTTGGAGCAACCTGGGCTGGTGGAAGGTATCCCTGCCCACAGCAGGGGGGTGGAATGGGTTGATCTTTAAGGTCCCTTCCAACTCAAACCATTCTGTGATTTTACAATTTTCCAGGAATTTAAAAAAACTTGTGAATAGTGATTGCCTTCAGATACACAACAAACCAATTTTTTTTTTTTTTTTTTTTTTTTTGCCCTGACTGAAGTGAATTATTACAGGAGGTCAGAAAGTGAGACTAAAACATGAGGTGTGGAAATTAAATGGGAAAAGGAAGCCTTAGTGGGACTTTAGGTTAATACATTAGGAGCTGCTTGAGGCTCCGTTAAAATGATATCAGCTCATTATTTTTTTTCTCCTTGGCTGGTCTGCTAAAGAAATCAATTTTAAGAAAAGAATGATACAATTGCATGTGGGAAAATCTTTCTCAGTGTATTTGGGGATAACTGAGAGAGTTTGATGTTGAATTTTAATGGAGTGATGTTACCAACCACCATCTGGCTTTTTTTCTCTCAGAATCCAGGTCCTATAAAAACTCTTCTGTGGACCCTCCTCCTTTCAGTTCTGACTGTTTCTAATAAAACTTGAGAAACCTTCTCTTAAAAGGCAATTCTTCAAGAAGTGATCCTGTAGTGAATGAAAGGATGGTCTTTAAAGAGATGGCGGAGTTGGGGAGTAGATGTTATGAATGCAAAGAATACTTATATTTAAGGAGTTTGAAGCAGCTGGTAATAGTAAGATTTTCTTTTTAATCATGAGAAAACCTGCTCCAGCTTTTTCCTGTTGTCTCAGCATAGCATGCAAATGCATTTTTGTAGTTCATCTAAGGCTGTTGGTAGGGAAAAAGGGAAGAAGGTTAAGAGAGATAACACTGACTGGACCTTAAAACAGGGAAGAAAGGTTGGAAATCCTAAAACAGGTTTTCCTGTAGCAAGTCACTTTGTGGGGTTTATCTTAGAACTGTAGAAGTTTCTGAGGGAATGAATTGGGTTGTTTGTTCTTTTCAGCAATTCTGCGTGTTAGCCAAGATTTGGGAAAAACATTTGATCCCTGTTTGCATCAAGATATGAGGAGCATAGAAGCCAAATGGAATTTGCAGTGCCATTTTGGTGATTCTGAAATAGAGAAGTGATGCTTCCATTAAAAAAAAAAAAGAGTTTTTAATTAAATCTACTTAACTATCAGTGTGAAACACTCATTCTGGCCACTTGGGACTCCTATTCTATTGAATTGTGGAAAGCTAATCATAACTGTACATTACTGGATGTGTAGTTTGCCTCTTGGGATAGAGTGCAACAGGTTTGCAATCTTTAGTTCAATATTTCTTCCATCCCAATCAAATATATGATTGGCAATTACCCAATAACTAACTTGACAATTAGTTATGTGATCTGTTCAAGGCAAAAAAAAAAAAGTTACCCATTGAAATCTTGTCTCCCTCTGACTGTGCATTTAAAAGAAATAAATGTCACTTACTCTAGAAATATGTAGGCTTCCTCACAGAACTTGCTGAGTCCTAAAACAATTTAATTCCATCCCCAATTAAACCTTTAAAAGCACTATCCATCAACCTCAGCTGATACTGTATTTGCATTCAGGGATTATAATAGAGGTATCCAAAAAGCAGGTTATCTTTTTTATCTATAGCAGGACAAAAATGGGTAGTGTGGGCTCATTTACTTGACATATGAAATTGAGGAAGAAAGACTGATTTAAATACAGTTGCTTCAGTACTCGTCCAATATAAAATCAGATACCGTCTTTGATAAAAGTTCAGAAAATCCATTTTAAGGGAATACTTTATACCATTGTGTGAAAATTCTTAGCTGCAGCAGTATATTTGAAAAATAACCTGATATTTTAATGAAATATTCACCATGATGCATCAGTCCTTTCCAATCGAGGTTTAGAATGAGGTAGTAAAATGCAATTTAAATTTAATTGTTGTACTTGGTGATTTATGTCACACTTCCAACCACGAAAATTTGAATCTCAAAGATCCAATATTTTGGGTGAAATAGACTTCCTGCAAATCAATACAGTTAAAGTGACTGAATGCTCTAATGTATGTTTGACATTGTTGACAGTTTATGAATAGATCATATACTAACTTTCACAGCATCTCACCAATGCATTTTAGAAGGTTTGAATTCAAAAGAAGATTGACTCAAATATATCTGAGTTCAATCTGACTTTCTGGTACATTTCCCAAGATTTACTGTGTAATAATTCCAAATTCACATGCCATGTAAGCTGCTGGAGTTCATTCCCACAAGAGAATACAACTTGCATCCAGAGCCAGCCCATTGTATGCGTGTGTATCGGAAACTGAGGCAGTAAGATTAAAAAACTGAGATAGCAAGACTAAAAGACCCTTTTGAAAAGGAAACAGAGAGAAAATCTTTTCCACATCCAAGTGGGGAATAAGAAGAAAATGGTCCTGATTCCCCAGAAAGCTGCAGTTCCTGGCTGTCAGGCAGTACAGAGCAGCTCGTGCTCACCTGTGTGTGCTTGTGAATGTCACAGCTGAACTCGAGCCTGGCCTTCCATGGGGTTTTGCTGCCCATAGTTGTACCTACACTTGCATTCAGCACCATTCTGTGTTTAACTGTCAGCATTAATCCAAGCAAAAGTGCCTGTGCTTTGCTGAATTAAGTCTTGAAACTATATTTTGAGATAAAATCCATCTAAGCTTTGCACGTACCAAAGAAGTTAGATGGGCTACCCTGGAAGTATAATGAGACTCCTGCAGTTCAGTGATACACAAAAGCAAGGAAGACATGTTGTGGAGCAAATTTCCAGATAATTTTGTCTGCGTTCAATCCTGTTTTTTCTTGAGATGTACATAAAAATAAACTGCATTATCCTTTTAAGGATACAGGTCAAGATGTTGGCGAGTGTGGTAAGCAGATTTAATGAAAATTAGATTTATTGGAGCTGTGTGTGCACATGTGCCAACAGATTGGCACCTTATCCCTTCGCTCCTTCTTGCAACCCAGAGAATTTTTTAATTACTATTACTTTTATTTTTAAATCAGTGGTGCTTAAGAGCCAGAAGAGGCTGGAAGTATTAACACATTTAGCATTTAGAAAAAGCAACTGTATATAGCATGAATGCTTGCCATTTTTTTTCCTTTTTTTTTAGGTAGAAAACTATCCCAGCTAGGAATATTCATTGCAGTATTTTATTATATTTGTTTCTAGTACTCAGATAGACTTTTTGTTAGTATTTTACTCCATTCTTAAAGACAGTAACAGCAGAGATGCTTTCCTGACTTCTGAAACAATGGTTGGGCAAAGTTGGCCTTGTGGTGAGCCCTTGCTGTAGTTAATTCCTGAGTGCAAGTATCTCACACCTATTAACTGACCCCTTCTATTCTTCCATCCCTCAGCTGCTTATTTCTCTCCTGAAGTTTCCTTTCTGAGGTGGCTTCTGTTTTTCCTGCCATTTTTCCTGTTTCCCTGGGATGCTCTGTAACGACCAATCTTGCCCTTGCAGGTTCCAGTTTAAAATTTTGCTTTCCAATGCAGCTTAAAGATGTAAATAAAGCTCAGGGGTGCAGCACTGGTGTGGTGGTTTGCCTGAGGTGTGAGCTGCAGAAATGCCCAAGTCCTCAAAGCCTCACTGCTGCCTCTCTGCACGGAGTCTGCGCTCCCTGTTTTATTTTCACGTCTGCTTTCCGTGAATATTTAGTGAGCTCTGATTACATAATTGAATTTGATAAACTGATGGTATGTGATTGATGAGAAAGTCAGGAATAAAAGATTAGAGGATAAAATTACTTCGAGGGTTTAAGTAAATCTTCCAGAGAGCCGGGGTAATTTATAAAGCATGCTATACTCTTTATAAAAATAGTCCCCTAGGTCTGTTAAATTTTAGCTTCTAACAGAACTGGATTGAGTTTTGAGAATCATTTTCATGTAATACCAGCTTGATTGTGATGCTTTAAATAGGAGATGGCTCTGAGTGGGCTGCAGTATCACTGGGTTTGGAATATTTGAGTAGGAAATGTAGGGCTCGGTGACAGACCTGTGGGCAGCAGTTCTTTGTCTTTCAAATAAATCATTTTTTTCTTGGAAAGACTTAAGTTAGAAGGAGTAAGTGGATAATTCAGAGTGAAGTAATGAAGGAGGTTCTGCTGCTGAGTCTGTAAATCACTGAAAACCAGGATCAACAAATGACTCGGGTAGGGGTTTATAGAGCAGACACCAGTTTCACTGTAATCTCCTTCAGTGACTCAACTTTCTTCAGGGAGGAATAGTTCTGGAAGCTCATTCCATGAGGCTCTCTGCACTAGCAGGTAAATGCTGTGTTCAGGGGACTTGGCAGTAATGATTTCAATGTACCAGTTGGTCTCTGTTACAAACCCTTCCCTGCACACCAGCACTGCTCCCAGCTGCTGCCTTTCCATCTCTGGAGGAAGCCTGACACCTTTAATCTTGTAAGGGTAGAACGTCTGTCTTGTAACTCTCTTGTGAGACTCCCCAAAATATATGTGAAACCTCTGACAAGATTTAACATTTTCTCACTTGTTTAGGAATAGCTTTACAAAAATTTGCTCTTTGCTCTGGGTAAAATAACTGCATTTCAGTTGAACATCCTCTGGCTCCAGCTTAAATTTTTCTTTATAACGTTTAAAATATTGGTTGATTTTACTGGTTAGGAGAAAATGAGAGTTGAGATAAGATGACTCCACAATAATTGCAGTCATTAAAACAAGAAGCTTTGCACAATATATTCTCAGTCATGTAATAGAGTGAAGAAGTGTAAAATCTGTCCTTGGCTTGCCTGGGAATATCTGCTGGTTTGGAACTGTTCCGATTTTTCTCATATGTTGAATTTTTGTATCTTCTTGTGTAGCCAATTTAAAGATATTGCTGATCTGCACTCGTCATATATCAGTTTGTTTGAAAAACAGATTCTTTTAAAATGCTACAAATCAGAAAATGGCCTTCCCTCAAAATGCAGTTTTTAATTCAGTTTGATAGAACAGATTTTGTGTGATAGTTTATAAGTATTGCTTTAGGATTCTGTGCTTTTTATTTTTCCCTCCCCTGCATAAATGGCTATGTTTCTGAAGTTGAATTCTAGAAACTTAGGATGCAGTTTGTCAGTACAAATCACCAGATGTGTAGGGAGCTGCTGTTTGATTTAGGGCCAGTTGCAGGAGATATTTTGGCGACAGTCAGCCTGGGGCTCCCTGACCACGCTCAGCTGGAGTCCAGCTGCTGCCCTGGGACATTCTCTGTGCTTCCCTGTGCTCTGTGAAGTAATAAAAACTCCCTGATAAGAGGCCAAGTGAAAGATAAGGGCTTAGAGAAGTTGAAATCACCAGGCTGGGCTGCAAACCCAGAACTCCAGAGCCCCTGGAAAACCACCAACACCCCTTGCCCTGAGCTCTTTGTCCCCAGTCCCTGTGCTTGCTGTCTTGTGGCCATCACCTTGTTAAAGATCACAGTGTGTGACCTGTGGATTCAGGAATTTCAGCCAGCCTTGAATAGCACATGAGGTCACTTCCCTACAAACTGTAAAAAAAAATCTCCAAGTCTTTAAATAGTAAGTATAAAAATGCCTGAGCTTATCTAAAATAAATTTTAAAAGAAAGGTTAGCAGTTTGACTGCTACCATTACTTGCACTGGGACAACATTTGTGTATCTTGGGGTTTTTTGGTGTTTAATGTATAAAGTACACACCCTGCACTCTTAAAAGGAGATTTCAGTATCATCTGTCTATTAAATATTATTCGTATTTTGGATTAAATCTCTGACTTTACTCTGAACGTAACTCCTGGGTTTTATCTGTAGGCATAAACTCCCTGGAGCCGTTCAAGGCCAGGTTGGATAGAGCTCTGAGCAACCTGGTCTAGTGGAAGGTGACCCTGTCCATGGCAGGGGCTGGTGTTTAATATCCCTTCCAACCCAGGCCATTTTATTATTTAGTGTTAATTTTGGTTATAGAAGGTATTTGTACACTTCTAAGATTAAACCTTTAGTTACAAGTAGAAATTTGACACATGAAGTGTGAAAAACTTCATCTTCCAGAGGCAACTGTGGTGGATCTCCAGCAGGTGTGGACTCAGAATAAATCTATGTTTGAGTAGAGATTTGGCAATTTACCCACCAAGGACTTTGCTGCTTTGGAGTATTTTGAGTCTCTGTGATACACAAGAGTTTGAGACTACATGTGACCCTTGCATATTATTGAAGTACCCTAATTCAAAGTCTGTTAGTGGCTTCAGGTAATATAATTTAACACATTTTTGTTGGCAAGAACACTGGAAAACACATTAAACTTGTGATTTTGTGAGGTGGGTTTTTTTCTAACTTCTTTTCCCTATCAAAATTCTTTATTTACCCTGAGACTTCTCCTGCTGTGATAATCATTTCTATCCAAGATTACTCTTCTGGTTTCTATTCAAGAAATAAAAAAAAAGCTTTGAGTGGATTTAATCCTCACAGAAGAGGGGGGGAGGGAAAGCCAATAGGGCTGATCACTGCCTGCTGCAGCAGACAATGCTGGAATTCTCGTATGGATAAACAGTAAACATGGACAAAAGCTTGTCTCAGTGGGCAAGGACTAAGGTTATAAAGATTTTGGGGATTCTGCCTCTGAAATAAAGCTTAGTTATGATGCACCAATACAAACCTTACCAGAATCACGTTGTTTCTTGTTTTACGATGTCCATTTTGAAAAGAAATGAGCTAAATATCAGTGATTTAGCCTCTATTTTCTTCAATAGCCTCCAGACCCATTTTTTCCTTTGTGTTTCAGATGATGTTGCACCATACTTCAAGACAGAACCAGGCTTGCCCCAGATACACTTGGAAGGGAACCGACTCGTCCTTACGTGCCTTGCCGAAGGCAGCTGGCCCTTGGAATTCAAGTGGTTGCACAACGACAGTGAAATCACCTCCTACTCCAGTGGATACAAGTAAATAGTCTATATAATCACCTTCTCTAAGTGTAGTTGCAAAATACCCAAACCCAAAACTCCCCCAGTTCCTCAATACCTCAAGCAGCTTTGTAGATACAGGCACATGGACACATTTTTTTTTTGTTACAAAGGAAGACTGGGTTTAGTAAACAGGTGAGATCTCTGTGAGAGAATCTCCTTTGGCAGGAGTGTTTAACACTTCAAAACATAGATCTTAACACAGAAATTTTAAGTACCAAAAATGCTTTTTGCTGGAGCTGCAGCCTTACCTTTTTTTGTACAATGAATGTTCCACGTGACGTGACTCATCCTGGAAGGGAGCTGAGCTCAGTGGGACTGTTCTTTGCAATCAGATCCAGAAGAATGTGGTCTGTCTTAAATTCCACACAGACCTTTCTGTTTCACTGCTAAGAATGCCAAAATTAAGCTGATAGTTTAACAAACTGTTCTTTGATGATTATGCACTTTGATCCCCAGGACCTCCCTGACTCCCTCCCCATCCCACAGACTTTTGCATCAAACAGGAGAAAAACCATGGAGTGGCTTATCAGAGCTACATTTGTGCTGATAGGCAGGACAGGGCTGGCCAAGTATCAAAGTGTCCAACAGCCAATTTTGTCTGCTTTTCTTTAATGTGGGAGCATTAACTGGGCCTTCTCTGTGTAGTTGGCAATTTTTGTAACTTTAGAGAAATTTAATATTTATGCAATTTACTTTTTGCTCTCAAATTCTGTAGAAATTACCTGGTGAATCCAGAAGTTGTGAGGGATGGGTTTGTGACAAACAGAACCCCTGCATAGCACCTGTACCTTTAGCAAACCAAGCTGAATACTGCATTTTTGGGATTACATGACTTTAGGCAAAGACAAATTGTGCTCCATCACTATAGATAGAAATTACAGTAAAAATCAGTGTAAAAATGCAGATAATGATATAAAGTTCTTTATTGATCCATGGGGTAGTCTATAATTACTTTTCTCAAATATTTTCAAAATTGTAACCTGACATTAGTTCTATTTTTGGTATTATTTACATTTACTGAGCAAAGAGGAAAAAAGCCTCTTAAATAACTTTTTTAAACTTATATGTGAAGCTTCCTAGAAATGCAAGACTTTTGATTTAGATGAACTCACCTAGTCCTGAGTAACTGCACCTATTCATGGCTGTTTTCAACCCTTTAGATTCCCTGCTACCTCAAAATGAGCCACATGCACATGTAGAAGGATGTGTGAATACTTTCTAGAAGATAAAAAAAGTTCTCTAATAGCACAACAAATCACAGAATGTTTGAGCATCACTTTGTGTAAACGCCACTCGTTTTGATCAACAGCAGCAGAGTCAGTTGTAGTTGCTCGGTAGAAGGAGCTGAAAACAGCTTTTATCTGAATAAGGTGCTGAGAAAAGTGGGATAAAAAATGGTGTGGGAGGATAAACAAGTGAACATGGAATCAACAACATGCAAAGGTTGGAACTCAAGCCCTGTAGATGTGCTAGTCACTGGGAGACTGACATTTCCTGATCTTAGGAGAAACCTGAATAGGAAAGTGTGACATTTTGAAATAAGATCAGAATGCCGTGGTATTTCTTAGCCAAGTGGACACCCTAATACAAAATGAGAATTTTACTGTGGATTGCAGTGTGAGTTAGAGTCAGTTATTGGAACACCTTTGCCAAGCTCTGTTTATACACACCTGCAATCAGTCCTTTGTTTCTCATCATTGGATTTAATTTAGCCTAGTGAATGTCAGGTCATGATTCAAGCTATATTTAATAATTCTGCATTTTTTATATTGTTCTTAGTTCTATTTCTAATTAAAACATCTGATGCAGAGGTGATTTAGAAGATAGGAAGCTACTGCTTTATAAAAATAAAACATTGATAGGAAATACTAATTTAGAAGTTGAAGCCCTACTGCTATTACTGCACTGCAGTCAGACAGAAACCAAACAGGATTTTGATTATATAGAAATCCAAAGCTTTAAGCTTCCACAAAAAGATTATATGGCATAGGTGCATAAGGATGAATGAAAGCAAGGAAAAGATATGCTTAGACATAAAAATTCCAGTTGCAAAATTTAAACTTTGACCCCATAACAGTTTGCTCTGCAGTTCTCATGGGTAAATAGTCTGCTTAAATGCACGAATCTTCCTGAGTAAGTGACTTCTGCTGCAATTTGAATCATCAATCAAAGAGTTTTGGTAATTGATATTACTTAGTGAGTCTCAGTTAAAGTAATGTCTATATTGTAACAGGCTGAAAATATATTATTATAACACCCCAAGTGAGTAAAGAACTAATTGGTGTCTTTGCATTTTGACCTCGGTGACCCCGAATGAACAGCTTTTCTTTGTCTAACGAAGCTGATTATGTGCAAAGCCTGGCTCTTACAGTGACTGTGCATACACTGGGCTGGATTAAGAATTTATAAAACAACCTTATAAATTCTTTGTGATCTGAGATACATGTAATGAAAACAAATCAGTGCTGCTGACTGCAGTGGCAATTCTGCTTATGTCTAGAAGTTAAGAGACTTTAAAGTTGACGCTGTGACTTTTTTCTGTTTTGTTTCTCTCCCCTCCCTTGTGTTCTTTTGAATTGAGTTTGGGACCAGGTGTGTCTCTCATATTTGCTTTTGTGGCCTGAAATTTATATGAATTTAAGAAACTAAGATTAGGTCTTAGCAGCCATATACTTCAAATTGCTTTAAAGAATCTGATTATTCTGTTTGTGTTTTTAACATCGGACACATTATAATTTTTTGCTGCATTAAAAAAGTGAGATCAGTTGATGCATAAGTCCCTCATTAAAAAGCTTGAATAGATAATAAAGTACATGACTATCTAATAAAATACATTTGCTTTTAATTCTGTGTTCATAATTATGACTATTAAATCCTGTAGCCTATAGGTTCGCTTTTAACTCTTGGGGCATTTGAAATTCAAATGAGGGTTTAAATTTTAAATTAGGGAGGAAATACGAGTGTTAGTGGATCTCTCCTTGGGTGCCTGATAGCCCTCCATCCTAAACTGACTCCTGGCAGTGTGGTGATGGAGCCTGTTCCTCTCTGCAAGGCTTCCCTCGGAGCTCCCTTTCCGCTTGTCGCTTTACATCTTTCCATAGAAACTTTCCAAGCACCAGTTTCTGGTTGGCTGTTCCCCTCAAAATGAACAAACTGTCGACTCTGACTTTCTAAAGTCCTTGCAGAGATCCCCAGAAACCTTAAGTAGCCTCCTGGCATTCATACAATGGGAAGATCTTCTTGAAAGTTAAGAGCGTAGACAAAAATAAAGCAAAATTATGTCTTGTCACTGGAGGAAATTGTATTAACTTTTGATATAAATTCATTGTGGGGAAGAAAGTCTTATTTTGAATTTAGAAAGCACTATTTATATCCCTTCTTGAAGATGAGAAAATAAGTAGAACAGCCAAAGCATAGCACAAAAAAGCAGCATTATGACTCTTGGGTCAATAAAAAGTATATTTTAAAAAATAAGACACCTGAGGTGCATAAAGACTGTTTAAAATTGTAAACACAGAATCAGAAATGCCATTAATATTTATCTCTTGCCCGGGTTTGTAATTTTCAAGTTAGTCTCCAATAGTATAACCATACATCCCATCTCTTTTTTTTCCCACTTTTAAGTTCTTCTAATTTTGCTTCCCGTACCTGCACATTATACCCAGTAGGTCCACTGAGAATCCAGCTGCTCAGTAGGTTGGGGCTCCCTTGGAATTTCCAAGGTAGATGGCATTTTCACTGTAAATTTTTAAAAGATTTTCATTTCTTCAGGCAACATGTAAAGAATGTTTCCTGCTGAAACATTAATAAGTCAGAAGAGAAAAACCAAAGTAGGACACTTCTGATCTAATTGATTTGTTTTGTCCTGGTGGCTGCAAAACTAGCTCTGAATTACTGTTTTAGTACAGATGAATACCCAAAAAAGAAGCCTTTAATTTTGGCTTTATTTAATAAAAAAGCCAGTGCACTAAATGTTGGCCAAGTAGGACACTAAACCTTTATGAGAGGAAAAAAACCTGCTAAGCTCCAAACTGTCTGGTAAAATGAACTGTACAAATTAATGTTCAATATTTACTTGCCAGAATATTCAATTTATTTTTTTAATAACTATGTTTTACAACAGTCATCTGCCTGGCAGAGAAGGAAATTATTCTGATTGCTGGGTTTGCTGTCACTTTGCTGCCAGGAATCCCTAAAATTTGTCCATGGTGTTGGACTCTCTTTTAATTCCCTGTATTTGATTGTATGACCTGTTTTGTATAGTGTATTTATTATACCATGCAGTGATTAGAGCCTGCATTTATCACACCAGATTCTTTTGCCTCCTTTGTTTTTATGGTGTCTGATCCTGCTCAGATATTAAGCTCTGTGTGTGGGTGTGTGCAGTGTATCTGAGTCTAAGAAGAAATGTTTTCTTTTAGTGGAATTAAATTCTGAAGATTAAAATTCAGCAGTTTTCTTTTTCCTTATCTTCCTTAAAGACTTTCATTAATCCTACCATAATATCTTCTGAAGGTGACTGGGGGAATATGTGCTTTTGATTAATGTTTGTTTAATGCAGGATTATCTCTATTATTCATGTGTTTTTATTCCCGTTAAAACTGTGCCTCTCAGCTCATTTTCATGTTGAGTAATCAGATGTAGCTGAATGAGGAAGGTGAGCATTAGTGGACTAAGTGTCTGTTTAGGCACAGTGAAGGGCAGAATAAACACAACCCATGGTGTCATTTCCAGAGTTCTTCTGGGATACAGTGGCCACACAGTGTGATAATCACATTTTTTTCATTGGACAGCTTTGATATTCCTTGCAAGTCTTCCTAATACCCACATTTAGTTTGCAGTCTTCTTGTGCCTCCTCTGAACAAATTACCAGACTGCTTTTACCAGCCTCATGAACTAAGGAAAAAAATTTAAGTTTGTATTTCAAGAGAATTTTTGGATAGACTTGCTGTTTGTCATATCCAGAACTTAAGACTGAAAGATATTTCATGCATTTTGGTTTGGTTTGTTTTTTTTTTTTTAAATCTGTGTATGACAGACAATATTTCAGCCAAAGACCAGAGATAATACAAGAATGCTGCTTGTCAGAAAAAAATACCATCAGCATTTAAGGCAATGTGCAAAACAGGAAGAAGTGCACTGTAATTCTGCATTTTTGTCTTGCAGGTACATCATCCCAGCTCTGCAGAGGTCTGATGCTGGCTTTTATCAGTGCATTGTCCGGAACAGGATGGGGGCCCTGCTGCAGAGGAGATCTGAAATCCAAGTGGCATGTATGTTGGGATGGGAGTTGTTCTGTGACTGATCCTTTCTGTGGGGAGAGAAACACCACATCAGTAACACTTGTTAGCCTGAAAAGTTATTATATATCACATTTAACCAATTTTTAAATTATTGCATCACAAGATGTTCCATGCTCTGGGTGTCTCTGGGAAGCAGCTTGAAGTGGTGGAACATTAAGTCTTTCGAACAAGCTTTGAGGGGTTCAAAGCCTTGAAAAGAGATCTTTTGGAGGCAGCTGTAGCATGAGAGAACTATTTTACCTTTCCCTGAATTCACAGGGATTAAGCACAAAACTGTCAGTCAAAACAACAACACCAAAAAAGCCCAGAGGACAGCAGCAGATACCTGAGGGAAAACGGTGTGGTGGAGATAACGCCACGGAGCTTTCAGATCATAATCCTTGTGATACAAAATCAGCAGTTTCACAACAATACTTTAAAAGTCTGTTCTCAACACCTTCCTGAAGCAAAACCTCCAATGTTTGCACCACTTCACTTTGGACTGTGCAGAAACCCAGCTGCCATTGGGGAAGGTTAAGTTGGTTTTCTCAGGAGTTAGTACCAGTAAATGTGACATAAGAAGCCATCACATACTCTTAATTTTCTGGTTTTTTCAGTTAACATGTAGAAAATATAATCCAAATGACGTCTTTGGAAATAGCAATAAAATTAGACCTTATCCTTTTTTCATAATAAAAGCATAACCCCCCCCCCAAAATAGACAGATTTGCATACTGTGCCTAAAAAGTCTGATAAATGAATCAGATTTCTCCTACTCAGGGTCAGTAACTGGAAATTCAGTTGCAGTAAATGTCACTTGATAAGTGGAATTTAGAGAAATTGAATTATTTATTAGAAACCCAATTTGAAGGAACTGATTCAAGTTAATCAGTATGTCAATGAGGGAAATTACATGGAATTTCCTGTGTTTTAAAATAAAAGCAGCTGTAAATGGTATTATGTAAGTTTTGGTATCATGTTCATCAGTTTACTGAATTACAGTACATTATGTTACTATATCTGTAATGTCAGTAATATCAGTAATTTGATGTTTGATCTCCCTATTGTTTCAGAGCTGCTGGCAGCTGGAGTAAAAATAAACTGCTGCTAAACTGGGGATTTCCTTCCCTGACTTCTATCAACCCTTATGCCCCTGCTGTGCATTGACCTTGTGCTCACCCTGATGTGTGTCAGACCCTTGCAAGTGCTTTTCCAAATATTCTTCTTCAGTTTTAGTGAATTCTAGGAGGTCACAGAGGATCTACTGAATGTGAGGGAACATAACTCTGAGTGAGGTGTGGGGTGACGAGCGAGGTGAGCAGGGGACGGTGAGGGTGAGATGCTTCTGGTTGTGCAGCACTGAGCCATTAGAGGAGCCTGGATGCCTCTGGAGCTGCATCTCCAGGTGTGGTTTCAGGGGACAAAGGCTTTGGCAGCAGCACCAGAGAAAAATGTGCTCGTTTCTTCCTGCATCCCACTGATCGTTCCCACTCTTGCGTTGCAGTGTAGCACACGATCCCTTTAGGCCCAGCAGGAAAACTTTGTGCAGCTGTGGACTGGGAAACTTCTCCAAAATTTGAAAAAAAGTAACAATTATTTTGTGAGGTTGTTAAAGCAGTTCTTTCCCCCCTCCTCCCCGTCCATTTCCCTTCCCAGCTGCACAAGCAGTTGTACTGACAGAGCAGAGGGAGCAATTCCTGAGGAAGTACTTGTGGGAACAGTGAGAAGGAGACACAGGAATACTTTACCTTGATGCTGCTGGTGAAGAATTCTGTCTCCTGAAAAGACAGCTTTATTCCCCTCTGAATGAGGGTAAGATTTGCAGTGAAGTGGTTTGTGTCTCCAGGCTTGTTTGTGTGTGTGGTTGGTTGTTCTGGGGAGAGAAAGAAATGCAATTGTTTGCTTTTCTTCAGTTTAAGTTTCACTTGCGCCCCCCCCCCCCATTTAATTTGTAGTTCTGCATTGCTGAACAAGGCTAAAAAGCTCTATCTTAAGACTCTCTGTCTGAATGAAGCAGTCTATTTATTTATTTCTTTGTTTATTTATTTATTTTCACTGTTAAAGACCTTGAGACAAAGCAAACCAGATCCTATATGGCTTGGGAGACCTTTGGTCTTGCACCTGTAGTGACATATATGACTTCTATAGTGAAATTGCCAGTCAGATTTGCTCTTTATTCCTGCAGATTGAAGTGTTCCACAAGTTTTAAATACCCTCTTCCTCCTTCACCCAGGGTAGCTACTGTTACCATGTGGTTGTTTTCTGTGGTTTTCCATTTTTGATATAAATCGAGCGAAGCTGTGTGGATATAATGAAGTTCCTGGTATTTTATCATATGTTACTTTTTGGTTATTCTTGAAAACGTATCAGAAAGCAACATTCCAAGGGACTCCTAAAACCATCTTGTCCATTTATCAAGACTTACAGGGAGTTCTATTTTAGACATTTTACTCATAAGGATTCACAGGAAATGATATATTTTTGCCAGTGGATAGAGAATGCTTCCCAATACACTTCAGCTCGAGATCTCAAGTGAAAAATTGAAAGGTATAATTATAATGTGCACTGAGAAAGATCTGAGGTATTTTCCATGTCCCAGATATCTGAAGTAGCAGGGAACTTGTTCAATAATTTAAAAAATATTCTCAACACATGCTAACATATTGCTTAACTGAATGGGAACAGATATTTGAGAGAAAACTGCTGAGTAAATCTTAATTACAGAATGGGCTTTAAAACTCTTGGATTGTGAAAACTAAAATAATCATATGACAGTGAAGTTAATTAGATCCACCTACGCGGTTTGAAACTTCTTTTCAAGTAGCTGATCTGATTACAGTTGTGAGGAATATGGAGCAACAGAGGAAGTACAATGCTGATTATCTCCGAATAAATAACTTGAAAATCGCAAAGATGATTAAAGCTTCTTTAAAATACCATGTGTTTTTAATTTCTGCTCTTGTTCTGTCTCTTCTCATCTCCTGCCATTCACAGACCTGACAGCAGTCTTCTCTTTCCTAAGTCCTTTACATCCCTCTCTGCTGCACAGAACTTGGAGAGAACCCTGTGGTCCTTAAAAAAAAAAAAAGAAGGGAATTCACTGACAGAAGCCAGAATAGTTCTCTGTGTGTGTGTGTCAGTTCTTAGTTTAAATCAAATTAAAATGCATAGAAGTTCTTTGGAGGGTGAAGAAGTAAGAGCCTACAGGCCTGTTTATTTTAATGGCTAAGAATGAGATACAAAAGGCAAAAAAAAAAATGAGGAGAAAATATTCTCTGAATTTTTTCAAGGACTCCCCAGATATCTGAACTTGTCTGTGAAATAAAGCCTTCAGAGGCAGAGGTTCAGCAATGGTAGACTCTTTTCTTCCATTAAAATTTTTGTTAAAAGCTGTTCTCTAAGACTGGGGATGCTTTTGTAAATGTTGGAGATCCACAGACACTACTGAAATCACAGTGTAGTGCCAGAAAAACTGACAACTCCCAACATGATTGTGGCCTTGGAATCCATTTGGATGTAGCATCTCACTTGCATAGGTCTGACTATACATTGCCTTGCCTACAGTGATAGAGCTGCTTCCCTGTTTGTGTAGCAATGGATATAAAAAAAAAGAAGATGACAAAAAAATTGATAAATTCATACAGACCACGAGTATTCCTTTGCATTGCAGGAACTTATCTGAAAAAAAACCAATCCAAAGCAAACAAACCTCCATTAAAATGTCACTTCCAGTTAAAACCTCTCAATTATTGCCAGAGAGCACTGGGGCCATCCAGGACTGCTGATGGATGCTCCGGCAGCACTTGGGTTCCCTTCATGCCTTGTGTTCATCTGACTCTGTATAAATCAACATCAAAACTGCCCCATGATCTCTTGTGTCCTATTGACTAATTCCAGCAGCGCCAGTGGCTGCTGGAAACATGGTTCTTTCTCTGTCTGCTGAAAAGAAATGGGGGGGGAGAGACAAGAACTTCCAGGGCTCTGAGTATCATTTTTGAATTTACAGACATGGGGAATTTCATGGACACAGACCAGAGAAAAACAGTGACTGAAGGACAAGCTGCAGTTCTGAACTTCCCACACATCCTCAGCTATCCAAGGCCCCAAGTGACGTGGTTTAGAGACGGGCACAAGATTATCCCAAGCAGCAGAATGTAAGTCAATTTAAAGCTCAAAATACACCCACCCTAAAATATGATTAATTATATTTGATAACACAACTTACATTTTAAGTACACTAATTAAGGTTTAAAGAGAATAAAGTAGCCGTGTTCATACTAAGTTGGAGATAAATTACTATTTTAAGACCATCTCTGAACTTCTGAAGCAGTTTGACAAAATAATTCATGTGGTTTTAATGGTCCTGGTGCAGCATAAGGGGCTGGATATGCAGGATGTCTGCACTTCCTTCATGCTATTTCTTTTCAGGGTCCATTTTGGAAAAGGAAATGCTCATCTCTCGATTACATTTACTTGAGTGGATTAATTTAATGAACACTGAGATTTTTCTTTTTTAATCTATGAATCCACAGGGGTTTTTTTGCCCAGATTTATGCTTAGTACTATTTTCCTCACAATAAAATTCTAAATATTGTTTATTTTCTTGTTATTTTTTAGCCTACAATGACGATTTTAGTTCTTTTTGACTAATTAGCAGGTCACCACCCTAATGACATACTTGCACTTTGATTAGATATTATCTCAAGGTGTGCTCATTTATCCTTTCCTGAAACACTTATGAAGCCATCCCATGTTTTCACCTGCACAGAGACTGAAGGGGTTGGCTGTAACATTAAAAAATGTAGATTAAATCTTGTCTCATTTATTGGAAAACTGTTGAAATGCCAGGAATGTTGCTGGTTATTTCTGTATTATATTTTCCTGTGTTCAAAGGCATAGATGTGCTAGCAGATGATGGTAATGGGATATTGGTGTGTTCCAGGAGTGCTGAGTCTTTAGAGTTTATATTAAAATGGGAGAAATCTTTTTGGATTTGAATTTTGTTAATCTGCACAGTGTGTTTTACTGTTGCTTATGTGCATTTTTTAAACCTGAAAGCTGGTATTACAGGCACTTTGAAACTGTGAAAATTAGTATTGCAGGGATGTGAAGAAACTATGTAATAATTTATGAATAATTTAATAGTAATTTGATGGGAAACAGCTGGAAGATGAAACAATGGGTTCCTGGGCAATCTCTCGAAGAGAGCTAAGTGACAAATCCTGAGTTATTAACCATTAAGAATCTACTTCCTCCACTTGTGCCACATCACAAATTTTCTTTTGTCAGTGCTGAGAATACACAAATCAATTCACAGATGGTGACAAAGCCTTGTTATCCTGATATCCAAGAGTTTCTTGGGAACCCTTAGACGGGAACAGAGCAGAGTGACCAAGGCAGGCATGCGGTGTCTGAAAATGAGATTTGCCTGAGTTCTTTTACAGTTTGGGAAGATTGCAAGTAGAGAAATGTATGTCCTGTATTTGTTGATGTAAATATCCTGTTTTTCATCTGCTGTGCTTTTATTCCTGCCCTGTTGGGATTGTTGGGGCAGAATCCCTCGGAACTCATGTTCACAAATGGGAGAGCTGTAACACAAATCTGTAGCAGGGCTTCCATATAAATTTTATTTCCCTGGTCAGAAATTTTGTCTAGAAGGAGCTTGAAGACATTTGTCTGGCCTGTGTAGGAATTCCTGAGTACTTTTGCAGTGGAAATGCACGTGCTGAAAGTGTGACCCTCGTTGGAAGTTTGATGTGTGTCAGATAGTAAACCCGGTAAGTACAGGAGGTGACAGATTTATGGTACACATACCAACCATCAGAGCACTCTGTGTGCAGTAGGTCTCAAAGTATTGGCAAAACCAGAGAGCATCCACTCACATCTTGCTGTCTGTGAAATTCAGGAAGTAAATATGGCAGCCCTATAAATATGGGAGACCTGAGACGCGGAGAGGATGTGTAAAGAACTGAGAAATGTCCAGATATCTTATGGAAAGTGTTTCTTACCTGTGGAGCAAGTTGTGCATTTAACTTGTTCTTTGCACACAAAGAGATGTATCAGTTTAACTGATCAGTTATCCAGTTAGGCTGATGCATCAGTCTGACTGGATCTTCTGCTAAACTGATCAGTGATATCGATGCAACCACCTTGTATGATGCTCTTTAATCTGATTAAAAGTACCTTATATTGCTAAATCAATATAAAGCTTTTTTAATTCTCTAAAACAAGCTTACAATGATTTGGCTGAATCAATCAGTCATAATCTCTGTGTCAGCTGTAACAGTGATTTCTAAGTGACATCACTTGTCAGTGTTTGTAGACTGAGGACATAAAAATGGGGCCAAGAGTGGTGGGTTTGGTACAGTTCATTCAAATAGTTGGTCAAGTTAAATCTTGCTCATGCAGAACCTCAGTGTGCACACACTTAACCCTGCACCATTTTTATGCCATAAAAAAGAAGCTTCTGGGGACACAGAGCTGCTGTCACCACTGGAAGGGATTCATTTCAGTGATGTGGGAACAGAGCACGTGCTGAGTTGTCCTTATGTGAGAGATACGAAAGATCGAAAGTAACGCACACGTAACAGTTCTGAGAAAAAATAAATTCTGAAGGTCTTTCAAGGAATGTCATTTAATTGGCCCTGCAAAAGGGTTTCCCTACCAGGTTTAAGGCAGTAAATTCTGATGTCATTCTCCTTCACCATGTGCAGGTATTTAGGACACTTCTGGGGCGGGGTTCTGCCAGATGGTCATCGTTCCAGAAGTGGTGTTATCTTGGGAGCCAAGATAACAGAACTGCTGAATTGTCAAAAACTATGGTATCACTATATGCATTTTTTTAAATGTTCTTTACAATATGTCAAATAAGGCTTTTATTTTTATTTTCTTTGTGTTTTCTTATAATTGTTATACATGTTAACACAGGTGCCACTTCTGTCAGATCATAGAATAGTTTGGGTTGGAAGGGACTTTTTAAAGTCACCTAGTCACCCCTGCAGTGAGCAGGGACATCTGCATCTACTCCAGGTTGCTCAGAGCCATGTCCAGCCTGGCTTTCAGTGTTTCCAGGGGTGGGGCATCCATCACATCTCTGGGTAACCTGTGCCAGGGCCTCACCACACTCAATCATGAAAAATTTCTTCCCTATATCTACCCCCTTTTAGTTCAAAACTATTTACCCCTTGTCCTGTCCATATATGCCCTTTTCAGTTGGGTTGGGGTGGGGGGAAAGCTTCAATGGAGAGCTTTGATTTCACCTTTTTTTAGTCAGAATGGTAACTCTTACTCTGTCAGTGTGCATGGCTGTGACATTTTCTGGGAGAAGGTTTCCTTTGAGACATTGGCAATTTTTTTCAAACTGTATATTCTGTTTAATTTAACTGCTACTCATGAGTAACTGTGCCACTCATGGTGGGATTTTGCAGCAAATAGCTGTGTATTAGTTCCCATTTCAGTGGTGTTGGTAATATTTTGTTACAGCCTCCAGATAAAAACAAGAATGGGATGACAAGTTAGTCTGAAATGAGTGGCTATGTAAAGTCAACAAATCCCTGTATAATATATGAATGTGAAGCAAATGGCCTGCACATACTCCTGGGATTGTTGTTACAGTTTATGACTTAAGGCAACTAACAAATCTGCAGCAGAGCCAGAGCGATGTGAGGGTGTCTATTTAAAAATTTAAGTCCTAAAAGTCTCTGTCATCGTCCCAGCACCACTTAGTACAGTGTGGGTGTATATTCATTTTGGCTTTTATGCATTATCTGTCACCAGAGCCTCAGCTTGATATTGTCAAGGGCTGTTTCTAGGAGGAAATAGCTGTGTACATGCTAGAAAAGTGTGAAGTGGAGAATCAGACAGAAGAGCAAAAGATCAAGAACAAGAGAAGATGAGCAAGGAGTGGAATTAGGGTTTGACAAGTTTATTATTATTTTACATTCCGTGAGAAATTTTAGAAAACACTTTGCATTACACCTGGAGAGATTAATGTTTGCCAAATGCACTGTTAGACTAACGTGGAGTTACAGCTGCACTGTTATCCAGGGTGTTGACTGATGGGAGCATTTCGCTGTTTCCCTGCACATCTTACCCAAACCAGTAGCCTCTCTAAAGGTGACTGAATCAAAAGAAATTGCTACTCTGGGTTGTCAAGTATTCAGCTTGCCTTGCCTGGCTGTACTTCATCTGCCTGAAAAGCAGAGCACATTTAACTTTCTTTACAGGAGCCCCCTAAGTACCTTGGAGAGGCACAAAGGACAGTAGCACCGCCAAGGTCTGTAATTGCCTTTCAGTTGTGGTACAGAGGAATTAAATTCTTAGTGCTCTTAGAAGATTTTTTTACCTTTTTTCTAAGTGAAGCACTTTTCACTGGAAGGGTTCACTCCGGCCATCAATTCATTTATTCTGGGTTTCTTCTCTAAGAAGAAAACTTCTATGCAGACATTGTTACTGTCTTCATTAGTGTCCTTACAGTGAAACTCATTTTTTCCCCTAGTAAGCTGCAGCTCGGTGAATATTAAGTCATATCTTTTGTTAGTGGGCTTGTGTCTGACACAAAACAGGAAAGTTCATTTTTGGGGCATATAAAGGCACTTCTGGGGTGTCCCTTTTAGCTGAATGGGCACTTAGTCACTTAATTAACTGTCCATAAACCAAAACACTTCACAAATGCACTTTGAAGCACTGGAAGGGGACAAGGAACTGCATTGTCTTCAGGTACATGAGCTGATATCTGGTTTTTGCACTAAGATCAATTCACTGTGCATTTGGATGTGTTTGGTCATTAGAGTCTCTTATAAGAGACTAAAGGTGCTGACTGATTGTGGAAATGAAAATACTTTAGGTATGAACAACTGTCCAATGTGACTTGATGTGGTTTTGAACACTCCCAATGCCTTGCAAATAAGCGAAGCTGGTGCAGATTTACTTGTCATTTTTTAAGGTAAAATTATAAATCTCTTAATGGCAGCCTCCAAAAAAAGAGTAGCTGTAGCTAAATAGGCTTTAAAAAATGAGAAAAATTAAAATGTCTAGGAATAATGCATCAGATTTTGGGCTGATGCTGGCATTAGATTAGGTTTTACTTTGATGAGAGCAGCTGACTTAATGTGCCATGTATATAATTTCCACTTTAGAACAAACACCACTTCATTTTTCTCTGAGCAGTTTTGGTGGCACAATGCATTTCTCCACAAACACCAGCCTGTCACACAACGTGTGCCAGTTGCACATAATTACTTTTCACACACACTGGAAAATACTTGCATTAAGATTGTGATGATTATCATTACTGAACAATAAATTCAGAGACTGTCAACTTTGCAATGTATTAGCTGAGCAATAATTTAAAAGATTAAAAGTTTGCAGATCTGTTGTCTGCTGACATTATGGAGTGACACCTCTCAGCAGGAGGAGGTGTGACAAAACCCCCTGTAATATTATTTTAATCTGCCTGTACCTTTTACAGGCTCCACATTAATTTTGAAGTCAGTACCTGAAAAACAAGAATATTTGATAAAATTAAATTATTTCCTTAAACTGAAACCCGTTGCTACCCCTTAATTCATTTATCTAACCAAACTGCTGCATTGAGTGATTTCAGTTTGAGGGAACAGGCAACGCTGGGAATCATCTTACACCAAGTTTTACTGCTCTCCCCAAGGCCCATATGCATATGAAGGGCTGTAGGGAAATCTCCCATCATCTCTTCAAGTTTGAGCAGCCCTGATGCTGTCAGTGGGCTGGTGTGAGTATTATTGTCTGCTGTGTTCAGCAGAGGATAACGGGAACACCTCAGGGTAAGCAAATCCCAGGATTATTTTCTGAAGCTGTTTGACTTGTCTAGATTCAACCTCGCTGTCTTCCTCTCTGCACATAATTTGTTTGCCACAGGTTTTGAATATAGGTTTCAAATATGCCTTTCTTAACTTTTTAGGTGAAATGTTGTGTGTGTTGGTTTGATGAGGGGGGAGAGGAGGAGGAAGATTGAGGTCGTACTTGGGGACCATGACATGCTGAGTGCAGAGTGTGTGGGAGCCCCACAGCCCAGTTTAGGTGGAAGAGGGACAGTAGAAAACAACTTACTGCCAAGAACATGTCTTTTAGCAAGGCTCATTTGGAAGTGGATTCCTCCCAGGTGAGACACTGGCTGATGAGATGAGAGGCACACTTTGGGATTTGACCAATATGTTTCATTACAAATTTGGGCCACAAACCACAGAGGGTTTTTTTAATATATATTTTTTTCATAAGCCAGGGGAAGCTGCTGCACTGTAAAATCCATATTTTTTGCTAGGAAAAAAGTGGCTGCTTGGAACTAATATTGTGCTTTAATGGGCCTCAGCTTCTCCCAGTATCTTTCAGCACAATCTTCAACAGCTGTAAATTTCAATAAAACTTCAAAGATCACTGTCTAAGAGGAAAACCTGACTGCTGGATATTGTTTTTCCTATGATGATCACATATAAAGAACAAAATCATTTTATGTGCCACTACGCTTATTAATCATAGATTTGGAATTTGTAAAACAAAGGGAATGGAAGTGTCACTGGAAGGAAACCTTTTTGCTCTAAGTATGATTTACTTATCACAGCTTGCAGTAGAAATTGATTTATGAGTTTGTTGCTTTCTGGGGACAAATGTACTTTGAGAAAGAAAATATGGACTGTGAAAGAAGTGTTAATAGCATTACTCTTTGAAAGTGAACTATACACTGTTTTTTTAAAAATCATCTCCAATTTAGAGGTGAGTAAATATGAAGACTCACTGTCATCGTACTTTGGGGCCCACTTTTTGCATCTGCTGCATTTTCTAATCAGAACTAAATATGCTATTAGGGACAAATCATGAATAATCCTCTAATAACTAATGGGCTTTTGTGGGAAACCATTTTTCTGTCAATCTTTGAACTGCTCTGTCTACAAATGGAAATATTTTAATATGCAGCCAAGATAAGAATATTTAAAAGTGTTGCAGTCATTCTTAAGAGCAAATATGCAAAAGAAAACTATTGCTTTATGCCTAAAAAGTGGCAATTGTTCACAAATCCCTGGGAACAGTTTATCTCCTGTGGCCCCTCACATATCTCTATTTTTATGGAAATAGATGCAAAATGCTTGTGACTTATCAAATATAGCAGAAGGTAATGTCTTATGTTTACCAATTAACTTTTATTAATCAAAACTGACTGAAGTAAAATGTATCTGTCAGTACTTGTGGCTGGGAACTACAAAGGATTGTTAATTTTCTTTCTGTGCAGGAAAGGAAAAAATCTGTCTTTCCTTGTGATTCTGGTGGATTTTTATATGATGTACAAAGGTGTTAAGACATGTAAGTTTGTAACTTTATGATACAGGTTTGCATAGAACACTTTAAAAGCCGTGTGATTTTGGCAGATTTACTTTCATAGTGAGAGCTGCTGTGTGATTCAGGAAAGGGAAAAAAAACCCAAGCAAAACCACAGAACTTGGCACTCTGGGGATGTAGTGTGGCTTTTGTGGTTGATTTGCATCAAGTCTACTTTGTTAACAGTATTCCACTTGAATTTAAAGAATTTAGTACATGGGAGCAAATGGGAATCAGCCCTTCCATTCATTAGTGCTGCAGAGAAAGGAGGGATCTGGCAGCCTGCCTGTGGCTTATCTCTGGTTGTGAGTGGAGTCTTCAGCTGGTTTGTGTTTGGCCTCCATGGAACAGGTTCCAAATGAATTTAAATATGTTGTAAATGTGCTCTCTGATGTTTCGTGGGTCTGTCTGGTCTGTATGAGAGGAGGGATTTTTGGCTCTGGTGAAACTTTGCAAAGGCATCTTGCAATTAGTAGTGAGAAAACAGTTGAACTCTGCCAATATTCACATGAAATCTGTTTGTCTGCTGCATGTTAGTGCTGCCTTTTATTTATTAATACATGCCTCTGGCTATTTTTATATATTACACAAATCTGTTGTTTTAGATGAAAGGACCAATTCTAGACACAGACAAACAAGGCAACTGTTTACTGGGGTCACCACAGCCATCACTTGTTTGCTCAACTTTACTCTCTAAATTCCTGCCAGTTGAGTGGGGAAAGAGTAGAACAGCTCAGTCTGCCTTTCATCCCAGCAGGGGCAAGGGGAAAGGAAAAGCAATGGAAGTGCTGGAGGAAATCTGTGCCTTCCCTCCCTTTCCACCTCGCTCATACCTGCTGGCACCTGGAGGGGAGGGAAACACGGCTGAGCCGAGACAGGATTGTGTGTGAAGTCAGGGATACTGAGAGAGGGATGGATGGGGTTGTTCAACCCTGATGGAGGAAAAGAAAGTCAGAGAGGAGCTTAGAAGATGGCATGACCCTGGAAAAGGATCACAGATCCTTAGAGAAGGAGAGTCTGGATAAGGAGGAGTTGGGAGGACAGTGATTCGGGATCGGTGCCTCTCAGGAGTGCCCAGTGTCCTAAAAGTGTGGCCCTCACTCTTACTGAAGGTCTTACTGACCTTCTCAATCCAATCTCCCACTCCCTGTATTCCCACTGATCCCTCCCAGACAGTTGCCCCCTCTGGAACTACCCTCCAGTTGCTGGAAAACTGAACACTGCCAGCACTTCATTTTTATTTGTTGTGGCCTCTTTGTAGGATCAGAACCTAATGTGTCATTGACAAATACATTCACAAAAGCAGGAGAAGGAATATCAAGCAATTTCTAGCTTGTGTGCTCCTGGCTCCTTGAATTCTCAAAATACAGGTATAAGGGAGACCTTATTTGGGAAAAGCACTTGAAAGCATTGAAGCTAAGCTCTGTACAACAACTTTTTATGTGTTTTTCTGCAAAACCCCAAAGGCTCTTTTGCTATATAAAATGGGGTTTTGCTAGATTTTATTCAATGATTTTTCAAGAAACTGCATTTGCTCTTTCATTCAGCAGCCAAGACCATTTGCAAGAATTTTAACAACTCTGCTGCTGTCTGCCAGCTGCCATGTGTTCTCTCCCTGCTCCCTGCATAATGCCTCCTCACTGCAAGAAGAGTGCAACACTTTCATAGTAATCACTAGTTCAAATCACTGATTATTTTAAAACATCAAATCTCATTTTTGGCAATCCATCATCTGTTTCCATGGGAACTGAAACTGGCCTTAGCAGCAACCAGAAGCAGAGTTTATTGGGATACTTACACATTTCAATGGCTGTTGTTAGACAGCTGCATTTTCTGTTTACCCAACAGATATTGCAGCAACAGCCTCATAATACACTTTTAAAATTCTGTGTTCATTTCATTTTAATGTATTTATATCATTATTCATATTTTTCACAACTTAGCAGAAATGTTATGATCTAGAGAGAAAATGTCAGTAATTTCCATCATATGCAGTCAATATTGGACGTTTCCATCAAGTGTCCCTAATATTGTTTGAAGTGGGACTGTGGCAAAAAAAGAATGGAAAAATTCCCTGCCTTGAGGGGGCAAAATATAGGTGGAGGCTCCCACTTTTAAATATTGTCCTTTGGTAATCTTGTCCCAGAGTTTCTGCTCTCTGAAGTCCTCTTTCCTCCACAACTTTTGCCCCAGAACAACCATTTCCCAAAGTTTGCAGCTCATCTTCCTTCTCCAGAGCTCAAATTCTTGCTGTTTCACCACTGTTTATAAAAGCCATTGATCAAACCAGTAAGAAGTAGTAGTAGTAGTAGTGTGGATTTAAAAATGCTGTTTTGCTGTACATTTTTTTTTTTCTTTTTTTTTT